>JBAJFG010000160.1:0-58957 GCA_037903475.1 Ancylostoma caninum
CTCATCAATAATATAACAAATAGAGAAATAGTAGAAAGACTTACGGCTCATAAACTCTGTACCATGTTAAAAACACTCGACAAAGCTACTTTAAAATTATTGCTGCGATTATCTACATCACAAGAATTTTTAAAAAGTATAGATAACAAAGTAAAGTTTATGCTGCTTTGCTTGCTTTGTCATTTCTATTTTAAAAATAATTGTGATAATAAAACAAAAGTTAAGAATAAGTGCATTAATGTCAAAGTCAACTACATTACGGACATATTTGAACTAATTAACTGGAAAAATATATTTAACAGTAGTCATTTGAAAGCTATCACAATAGGCAATAATTCAAAGGAATACACTACTATCAGGGTGGTCTATAATTATGAAAATCCTCTTTCTAGTCAAATATTTAATTATAATCAAACATTAAAGAACCTAAATGAGTTACAGATAATGGAAATATTGAATAGCAAATGTATTTGCGAAACGAGAAAGACCCAATTCTGAAATACATAGATGATCATCATCAGCATATAATAACAGGAGATCTTAATATTATAGATAACAATTGCTTACGTAATATTCTTAAAAAAGGTACAAAATATAGGCCAAAAAAGTCAGTAACCAGGACAGAGATTAGAAATGAGTTTTATAGAGTCAAAGAAGAGGTAATCAAAATATTGACTAGCAAATACAAACTAAAAAAGGAAATTCAATTTCAATTAAATAAGCATTTCATCAATATCTTTAGGAAAAGATTCAAACCTCTTCTTACGACATACAATTTGAAAGGAAGTGTGAAGGTACAACAAATATACAGTAGTGTTAGAGATTATCAAAGCAAATTTATCTTTTGCCCATTGGATAAGGCTAGTAATAATTACGGCATTATATGTAAAAAGTTTTACATTAAAATGATAATGAAAGAAATGGGAGTGGAATTCGAAAAAAATGGCAAATTCGTCGTTAATGCTAATGATCATACTTATAAGTTCTTACCTAGAGGTAACAAAGAAATGATTATACTTAAACATAAGTTTTTCAATATCTCTAATAATTATAAGATAATAACTAACTGTAATCTACCAGTAATATATATGTTACCTAAGATGCATAAGAATCCTATAAAATTTAGATTTATAACAGGTGCATATTGCAGTAGCATTAAACCACTTGCACAAGACCTGCATTTTGTATTTTCGTTTATCAAAAAACACTTTATTAAATATGCACATGCAACCAGACTTAGAAATCACTGCATAAAACCTTATTGGTCAATTGATAATATAGATATAGCTGCAGAATTAAACTCAGTAACATATGAAGGAGTCAGGCTTTATTCTTTACATTTGCTTTAAAAATGCTAATAAGACATTTATAGCTAGTAATGGATACAATATATTCTACACTGATGACACCCACCTTAATAGATATAGACTTTATAAACAAGAAGACCTAATGTATTTGGTTGATTATTTGCTCAGAAATAGTTATTGCACATTTGGTAATTTTGTTTTTCAACAATTAAAAGGGGTACCACAAGGGGGTAATTTTAGTCCCTTGTTAGCAGATCTCACCTTATCTTTAATGGAGTTCAATTATTCCAAGAATATTAAGCAGTTGGAAAGTAGTCTATTTATACCATATAGGTACATGGATGATTTGCTAATAATACATAATAAAGATGACATAGAAATTGAATGTATAATTTCACAAGTATATAAAAATAAGTTGGAATTAAAACCCACTCATAAAAATCTGTACGAGTGCAGCTACTTAGACATTGCATTAAATATTAGGAATGATTGTATACATACCAATCTTTATAATAAGACGGATGACTTCAACTTCAAAGTTATACGCTTTCCTCATTACAGTTCCTTCATATCAACTGGAGTTAAGGCAGCAACTGTTTACACGGAGATACTGAGGATAGCGAAGGTATGCTCAGCACTTGAAGATTTCTGTATTAAAATAAAAACATTGAATAGGACACTGAAAATAAGTGAATACCCATCTAATATGATATTCAGTAGTATGTTAAAATGTATAATTAGAAATAAAAGCATTTTATATAAGTATCAAAGTGTTGAAATTGATAAACTCGAAATATTTGCTACTAAGATTTTGGAAGGGTTAGAATGAAAATATGGTTTTACGGAGGTAATGTATACTTTTATGTATAGATTTAATCGTATTTGGCTCTAATGTTTAGCTTTACCTTCCCGTACATACTTAACACATTTTTTATACTATTACTTTAGTACTCCAAACTTCATTCTGGTCATAATCTAATGTTGTCTAGTCTATAGCTATAGTTTTTATAAACTAGATAACTACTTTTGCATACTAGTCTTGTGCTCTAGTCCTTATATTCACTAGTGTAGTACTCTCTAGTTTTCCTAAGCATGTCTACTTCGGGTTTTTTTCGGATCCTCCGGTTAGCCTTTACCATCAAGTGGTGTTGTGGCAACACTGGGAACAGCGAGATGGGCACATAAAAGTTTTTGCGTCTTTTTCGCTGTTTCTTGTGTTGCTACAGACAATACTTCTCTTGACACGGATTAGGTAGAACGGGATCATCTAATACTCAGCCAAGGGATTTTGGGTGAGTACCCGAGACCTAAAAATAGTAATTTAATTACTTCTTACTTCTTGTCACCTTTTTTCTTTTTTCTTCTACTCTTCCTTTACTTTTCCTCTTCCTTTTTTTTACTATATCCTTTCTCTTCTCATCCTTTATTCCTTTTCTTCTTCTTCTTCACACTTCTCTAACTAGCCCCCCTCTTTACTGATGAGCCTCGGGGGGGCTAGAAAATGTGATTCGTTTAAAGAAAGAGGCGAAACGAATCACATTTTCTCTCTTTTACACATTCTTTTTCTTTTCCTTGTTTTATTTTTTTGTATTGGGAACTATTCGTCTACTTCCTAAAATAGCTGCAGGTTCATGAAAGTTCTCATTAGTATATTTACCCTCAACAATCGCACTGCAGTACCTACAGAAATTGCTTAGGTTGATTAATGCTAAGGTATTAAGGTGTTCATGAAAGCAAATTGTTCTTCGGGTGCCTTACTGCGTATTTCATAATCGTCGTGGTTATGCGCATAATTTGATGTATATCACGGGGAAGTTGATTACTAGAGCGAGAAAAGAACGCATTTCAGGTACAATTTGGTCTATTAACGAAAATGATTCTAACGGATTCTTGAGGTTTTTCGTTAATTCGTTACGTTAGTAACGCACAGCCCTGGTCGGTACATACCTAACGCGAACTACTCACCAACTCTCTCACACTGAGGAGGGTGGTGAATGAGATGGAAGGACGTTTTGTCTTTATTCAGGAATAAGTAACTCAAATTACGAGTCACTGAAATCTTTGTTGCGGGTGCAGGAATTCAAGGCAAACGACCCAGCGGACCTCTGTAATGCAATGGAGAAGCACTTCCAACCGAAGTTCATACTGGCTGGACGGTTTGGACTGATGCCGAACAGTCAAAAGCCAGGTCAGTCACTGCACGAGTTCTATTCAGAGCTGCAGGCATTGGAACAGGCGGAAGCATTGGAGCGAGTGGGCATAAATGCTCAACACCTGAAAGAAGGTCCCCAATCTATGGACGTTGCGGCGGTAGGAATGAAAAGACGGAAAAACAGCAGAGGGAGATCAGGAAGATCACGAATAGTAGAAATAAACGTAAGAAGTCCGGCCAAGAGCCCAGTCTGTGAGGGTACGAAGTGCATTACGGAACGGGACAGAGGAATGTCCACGCAGACCAGATGAAAGATCGATCGTATTGGAAGCTGTTGAGGATTATAAGCTGGATAAAATTGAGCCGAAGGAACAACGATAAGAAGGTGATGTAATGTGCATGACAATGGAACCACCCCCCCCCCCTTCTCCCACCCGTTCCGCACAAGCTCCAGTTACGCAGGTCCAGGAGGAAGCGGAAAGGGACAAAAAGAATGAGGGAGTACGTCGAAGAAAAGCGGAAGCGTATTCACTAAGAAACAACCGAGAATCGTGAGGATTAGGTAATGAAATCTTCTAGGTGCGACGTCGTGAACGGGGCCGGAGGGCCCCACCACTTCATCGCCGTAGAGGCAGTGAAGAAGGACGCAATGTCTAGCCGAAGTTGGGCCGGAGTCGATGAATAAGCGAAAACTTCTCGTCCCGAATGACAGGATGGCTGTCGTTATGCCTCTCACGGCTCTTGTAATAATGACATCATCAAGGCACGGACACTCCTCCAAGAAAGGTTGGGAATATCATTTCTCGATCGGAACACTTCGGTCTGCTCTCAACTTCGCAAGCGAGAGCAAGATCATCTTCGAAGAAAACGAGGTAAGATCCTGTCGTCATACAGCTCCGATTCATCTTTCACTGACCCAAAAGCAGTACTAGTTGAGCGCCGCAAGGTAATGGGAACGGGTATGGAAGTATAGACATGAAAGCATTGTTGAACTCGGACTTTATCGTCTGAAGCGAGTCCGGCGAATGAAAAGACTTTGTATTGGGATTTTTGTAGAATCCACAAATTTGCATATCAGCTGCGGTGGCGTATTCACCAAGCACCAATTGTTCTAGATCGAATATCAGCACTTCTCGCCTCTCTTCCCTTTCCCATATCCCGCATTTGTCCTTCAATTGCTGCCCTCGAATATACAGAAAAACGTCAAATTCACTGTTCACATTCAACCTAGCTTCGCAGGAACTCAAAGGATTAAGAGAACCGAAGGCTGCACGACAAACATTTTAAGTGACTGTGAGCGACAAGGATGGTGCCACAGTCATACCCTACTAGCAGCTTCTCCAATCACCGCACAGCGATGCAACTCGAGAATAACCTCCTTTTTTTTAAAGTCAAAGTGTTGCACCACCATCTTGAGTATCCCGCAGCATCAAAGGAAGATCATGGGAGCCCGAGAAATAAAGCGGCGCCACCCGGAGGTTAATAGTAGAGATGAGCTGACCGATACACTAGAACTTAGTGCTTGACAACGATCGCTCCACTGTCCTGGATGTTGTAGTTTTTCATCGTATTTATCATTATATTTTGTTCAGCACTGGATGAGAGCTTCTTTATTTTCTTTTCTTGATAAGCTTTCGGCGCGTAGCGCCTTCTTCAGATCTTAACAAAAAGCAAGTTACATACAACACACAACGACAACTAATTGACAACTGTCCGCACCCACCGAGCGTGTTACCAGAAGGAATACAATAAATTTGTTTCGGGACTACAGTGGGTATTTATATGGTGTTTCGTGATACTGTAATCTCCACTGGTCGATATATTGCTACTCCATCTGCTTTTCGTAAACGATCAAGTTAAATATTTTAGAGCCTCCACGAGTTCTTCCCTACTATTGATTTCTGGTTTGCACCGTTTAATTTCTTTGGCCTCCATGATTTTCCTCTCGAGAGGCTTCTCGAGGTTTCGATGCAACACTCTGACCTCGAAGTCTGGAGCAGGTTCTCGCGTGTGCATCGTCGTTCGGTGCTTAGAGAAACTGTTGGTAGGGTACGATTGTGGGTGGCATAGTGCTCGTCGATGTTCGCCTAGTCTTTTTCTCAGTGGTCGCTCAGTTTCTCCCACATATCGCTGACCGCATCCATTGCAGGTAATCAGATATACGGTCCCACGCAGATTACAGATCTTCTTCTGATCGCGACAGTACCGACATCCTTGTTGATCGCATCCTGCTTCGTAAACGCGCGACGAAGTTGGCATATCTTTGAGTGTGGGCGTTGGTCGAAAGACAACACGCACTGGAAGGCCAGATTTCCGAACGATGGTGTTTATTTGCTTAGAGTAAATGTCGTTCAAGAATGGCAACACTAGCGCAATGCCGTCAGCTGCTGCGAACGGTTTCCATGAGCCAGCTGTTCTTGTGGTGTACCCATTTTCGAAGAGTATGCTTTGAACTTTTTTATCACATTCTGAGCTTTCTGAGAAAATTCTTCTGCTGGTTACCTTCAGGTTCCGTACCACATTCACTTTCATGTGGAGTGGATGAGCGCTCCGTGAATGTAGTAGAATGTTTTTCGATGACTCCTTCTTGTGCCAGCGTATTTCCTTCTTTCCTTCGCGAATTCTAACTCTGGTGTTCAGAAAAGGTAAGAAACCTTTGTCAGGTTCTTCGATGTTAAACTTTATGTGAACATCTTTGCAGTTCAAATTCGCAAGCGTGATAGCTAACTCAGAAGGTGTTGCCCCGATCACAAAAATGTCGTCTATGTAGCGTTTATAGAAGAGTATACCAGCAGTTAGCGATGCTCTTTTGATGTGATCCAAGTATACAATGGCCAGCAGTGGGGCTATGCGGATTCTCATAGCCAGTCTTCGTTTCTGCATGAAAAAGTTGTTGTTGAAGCGAAATACGTTACACGAAAGCGTTGCGCTCAAAAGTGCTTTTATTTCGTTGCTAGAGAGGCCAAACTTATCCACTTCATCCCAATGATTATTCAGAAGTTCTGTAATGTGGTACGGAACCTGAAGGTAACCAGCAGAAGAATTTCCTCAGAAAGCTCAGAATGTGATGAAAAAGTTCAAAGCATACTCTTCGAAAATGGGTACACCACAAGAACAGCTGGCTCATGGAAACCATTTGCAGCAGCTGACGGCATTGCGCTAGTGTTGCCGTTCTTGAACGACATTTACTCTAAGCAAACAAACACCATCGTTCGGAAATCTGGCCTTCCAGTGCGTGTTGTCTTTCGACCACCGCCCACACTCAAAGATATGCTAACTTCGTCGCGCGTTTACGAAGCAGGATGCGATGAACAAGGATGTCGGTACTGTCGCGATCAGAAGAAGATCTGTAATCTGCATGGGACCGTATATCTGATTACCTGCAATGGATGCGGTCAGCGATATGTGGGAGAAACTGAGCGACCACTGAGAAAAAGACTAGACGAACATCGACGAGCACTATGCCACCCACAATTGTACCCTAGCAACAGTTTCTCTAAGCACCGAACGACGATGCACACGCGAGAATCTGCTCCAGACTTCGAGGACAGAGTGTTGCATCGAAACCTCGAGAAGCCTCTTGAGAGGAAAATCATGGAGGCCAAAGAAATTAAACGGTGCAAACCTGAAATCAATAGTAGGGAAGAACTCGTGGAGGCTCTAAAATATATAGCTTGATCGATTACGAAAAGCAGATGGAGTAGCAATATATCGACCAGTGGAGATTACAGTATCACGAAACACCATATAAATACCCACTGTAGTCCCAAAACAAATTTATTGTATTCCTTCTGGTAACACGCTCGGTGGGTGCGGACAGTTGTCAATTAGTTGTCGTTGTGTGTTGTATGTAACTTGCTTTTTGTTAAGATCTGAAGAAGGCGCTACGCGCCGAAAGCTTATCAAGCAAAAGAAAATAAAGAAGCTCTCATCCAGTGCTGAACAAAATATTATGAAATGAGACTTCGGGACAGCGCTATAATACAATTTCTGAAGAACCTGCAACGCGATCATAATGTCAGTAGGGTTGATTTTGCTGTCATGTTACAGTACTGTGCACTTCATCAACTAGCAACTGTTTGTGATCAGTCTATTGTTTTTTTAACTTGCTGTCGCACCTCTCGCGTGTTCCCTGCATTCATAGACAGTTTGATATCACATATTCCCTACCAATACAAAGACAGAGTTCGAACAACGACTGCATTCCTGAAGTCATCGTTACTGAATGCCAGCATAGCTCAGCGTAGACGTCGGCGTAGTGTGTGCATTAACGAAATTGTGAAGACGCGTGCCCATCTTCAAACGATTTTACCACTCAACATCTGGAAAGCACTGTCTTGTGAAAACCAACGAATCTGCGCACGTATCCGGAAACAAGAAAAAGAACAGCTACGAAAGAAATTTAGTAGCATTATGAGATCCAAAAATACTTGCTCATCTTTCATCCGGCCATGGGCTGTCCCGCCTTCACGCTGCACAGTACTTGGTACGAATACGATAGATGACGACGTGAAAGCGCTATTGAATCTCGGTCCATCATTTGCTGTCGCAGAATCGGTTACTGAGAAAACTTTTGATTCAGTTTTATGCGGGATTCATAAATTCGCTTATCACTTGCGATGGCGATACCACAAAGGCCCGACAGTTCTCGACAAGGTCTCCACCCTCGTTGCATCTATTCCATTCCCAAGATCCTATATTGGCCTCCCAAAACCAGTCCCTGACCTGGAGCCAAAAATCAAAGCACTCGAAGTAGATTTAATGCGGATATACCGAAAGGCTTCAAGATCAAAATTCGTGCCGAATCTTAGTTCAGAAGAGCTTAAAGGATTGAGGAAGTTGAAGAGTGCAAGAACAACTTTACGGATAACTGTGGGTGACAAAGACGGTGCATTCATTGTCATGCCACAAGAACTTGACAAGGCTTTGACAACAACGGCAATCGCAGACGACAGTATCTATGAGACGTGCTCAATTGGTTGCTTCAGATGATCATGCAAGTTGCTAGCAAACGTAGTCAAATCTGTCTTACGCGGAAAGTTCGAAGTAAGCGCCATATCGCGTTTCTGGACAAATCATCCTGAGGTTCCAACGTACTATTCGATTGTCAAAACCCATAAGATCGAACCGAACGTTGACCTCACACATGTAGACATCTCCGGAATAAAAACGCGACCAATTATTTCATCTTGCGGTGGACGGGCAGACAGAATAAGTTGGCTACTAGTAAAAGTACTGTCCCCACTTCTGCAATTTGTGCCAGCTCACCTTGTGAACTCGAACGAATTTATCAATGAAATTCACCGCTGTCAACTTCCGGATAAGGTATGTTACGTTAGCTACGATGCGATCTCTTTATATACCAATATCGATAGCAACGCTGCCATCCGGACCTTGATTGAACTTCTGAATAATCATTGGGATGAAGTGGATACGTTTGGCCTCTCTAGCAACGAAATAAAAGCACTTTTGAACGCAACGCTTTCGTGTAACGTATTTCGCTTCAACAACAACTTTTTCATGCAGAAACGAGGACTGGCTATGGGGATCCGCATAGCCCCACTGCTGGCCATTGTATACTTGGATCACATCGAAAGAGCATCGCTAACTGCTGGTATACTCTTCTATAAACGCTACATAGACGACATTTTTGTGATCGGGACAACACCTTCTGAGTTAGCTACCACGCTTGCGAATTTGAACTGCAAAGATGTTCACATAAAGTTTAACATCGAAGAACCTGACAAAGAAGGTTTCTTACCTTTTCTGAACACCAGAGTTAGAATTCGCGAAGGAAAGAAGGAAATACGCTGGCACAAGAAGGAGTCATCGAAAAACATTCTACTACATTCACGGAGCGCTCATCCACTCCACATGAAAGTGAATGTGGTACGGAACCTGAAGGTAACCAGCAGAAGAATTTCCTCAGAAAGCTCAGAATGTGATGAAAAAGTTCAAAGCATACTCTTCGAAAATGGGTACACCACAAGAACAGCTGGCTCATGGAAACCGTTCGCAGCAGCTGACGGCATTGCGCTAGTGTTGCCATTCTTGAACGACATTTACTCTAAGCAAATAAACACCATCGTTCGGAAATCTGGCCTTCCAGTGCGTGTTGTCTTTCGACCAACGCCCACACTCAAAGATATGCCAACTTCGTCGCGCGTTTACGAAGCAGGATGCGATCAACAAGGATGTCGGTACTGTCGCGATCAGAAGAAGATCTGTAATCTGCGTGGGACCGTATATCTGATTACCTGCAATGGATGCGGTCAGCGATATGTGGGAGAAACTGAGCGACCACTGAGAAAAAGACTAGGCGAACATCGACGAGCACTATGCCACCCACAATCGTACCCTACCAACAGTTTCTCTAAGCACCGAACGACGATGCACACGCGAGAATCTGCTCCAGACTTTGAGGTCAGAGTGTTGCATTGAAACCTCGAGAAGCCTCTCGAGAGGAAAATCATGGAGGCCAAAGAAATTAAACGGTGCAAACCTGAAATCAATAGTAGGGAAGAACTCGTGGAGGCTCTAAAATATATTGCTTGATCGTTTACGAAAAGCAGATGTAGCAATATATCGACCAGTGGAGATTACAGTATCACGAAACACCATATAAATACCCACTGTAGTCCCAAAACAAATTTATTGTATTCTTTCTGGTAACACGCTCGGTGGGTGCGGGCAGTTGTCAATTAGTTGTCGTTGTGTGTTGTATGTAACTTGCTTTTTGTTAAGATCTGAAGAAGGCGCTACGCGCCGAAAGCTTATCAAGCAAAAGAAAATAAAGAAGCTCTCATCCAGTGCTGAACAAAATATTAGGTTGGTGCAAAAATAATGCGCGTTTTCGCTGCTTCATTTTCGGTGCAGAAAACTTCCGGTGTTTCTTATCATCTGTATGAGAAGTTGTAAATGGTTTTGTAGCAAATTTCATGGCCTTTTTAAATATCTTATGCATTTTGAGCAAAGTTCATGTTTTGAGCGAATTTTTAGTTGTGGAACGAAAGGCGCCAAAACAAGTTTTTTGCCAAACTCTTTTCAGCGAGCTGATACTCGACGGCATCGCAGCAGGAATCGCTCAGAATACCACCATAGTTTTGGCGAAGGGAGTGTGAGTGAATGCATTCCGCCGAGCTGCTCCCGGATTTTTCGGCTTGGTGTGTCTTGCTTCGAAAGTGAGGAATGTCGCACAGGTCTTCACGGGGTTTGGGACCCCCAACTGATGACAATTATCAAACAACACCCATCCTAAACAACATATTTGGTTTCGCAGAACATTGCCGGAACTGCTGTCAGACCATCCCTCCCTTCGGTGAAAATGGGAGGATGAAAAAGCTCAACGAGTTGATGTCGCGAATACTGAATGAGTACCACATTGATCCTTGTTGAGAGGTGTGCTTCGCACCCTTGTAGTGAAAAAATGCGACCAAACAGTCGGTCACTTAGTGATTAAATATGAAGTATAGACCCTCTTCGACAAAATGAGATGCCTTGCTCAATGAAGATGCACCTAAACACTTCCAGAAAGCGAAGCAACACCAAAATAAGGTCAATGCGATTTTGTGGTGAACTGCTGCCAAAATTGCTCACTGCAGCTCATTCATTCTTCCTAATCTGGTGATTTCAAGACGTAAATGAAATAAAATAGAAACTTCACGGTGTGACCTCAGCGTTGCTCATTAGAATGGATTCTTCACTCCTGCACGGTACCGTCCAGGCACACCCTGTACGACAGATTCTTCACAGGTTCGAGCAACTGAGCTAGGAAGCTCGGACTCCTACATCATAATCAGCAAGCTTCTCGCTCACCGATTACCGCTTCCTCGAGAACCTGGACGACTTCTTCCGGGAGAATTTTCTCGAAGACTAAAGTAATACCAAAACTGCCCTCCGGAAGTTTGTCGATTCTAGAAGGTCCTGTCAGAATTGCACGGTAGTCGGAGAACATCTATCTTATTGCTAAAGATTTGCGGATTACAATAGTTTTGAGCTTTTTGAAAAAGATCTATTTTGAAAAGAGTTATGAGGTTCGGAATCAAAGGCATGAAAACGCGCATTATTTTTGCACCAACCTAATATTATGAAATGAGACTTCGGGACAGCTCTATAATACAGTATTTATCATTGTCCAACTTGTTTGTCACAGTGTGTACTACTCTTTACCCTCCGTCAGCAATCATCGGTTCGTCTCAGTGTAAATAGCTGTTATATTTGTAAGTGCTGTAGCTTATTGTATTAAAGGCAGTGTCTCGACTCACTGACCGCGTTCGAGATTTCCGAGTAGAACATATGCGGGCCATTGAGCACAAAGATGTACTTCAATTTTCGCGAGAACGTCGAAAACCCCTAAGTTACTGGTTTCTTTAGCCAAGAATTTTGAAATTCTCGGCCAGTGGACGAGATGCTTCACTCCGCAGCAAGAGTTAGCTGAGGGTGCGGCATCACTTCATCAGTTGATAGTAGCCACTGTTTTAAAGTCCATTTTTATGTGCAAGCAACCTTAACTTCTCAGCTCTGCTTTTGCTAGCTTCCTAGCAAGGAAACTCTTTCGCTCTAATATTGAATTTGACCTTCAAAATAAGGGGTTTTACCCGTTTTCTCACATTTGAAGCACATTATTTCCATCGGTTATTAGTGGAGAGAAAATCGAATGAGGCTGCGAGACAGCACCATATTTCAGTGAATATTGTGTTGAAAATGGTGAACACAGCCGCATATGGAAGGATAGGCTTCAAGCCTAACTTCCATAGTGGGAGAGTAGGCCAAGGGCCGAATTTCCGCAGTGACAGTCAGTGACCTAGCGGTTACTACGGGGGATGTTGTGGGGTTTTGTGTGGGTCCATTTTCACGTTAGGAATGAAGAAGAATATCAGCTATCAAGTATAAGAAGATGAGATAAGAATAGTATGAATACTCTACTTACAACAGGAATAAACATTCTAATACCCTGCCGTGTCCTGATACGCCAACTCAAGATACTTATCTGCAAAGACCTAACAATATATGAAAGGTCATCTGCACATGCTTTTGACAAGATTTTTGTTTACTCTCTTCACTACTCCCACCTACTATACATTGGTCGAAAACCCAAAATTCCTGCAGATGATTCACAACGTATGGACTTTTGGGTACAGACTTTTGGGTTTAGGACTTTTGGGTACAGTATCGGACTGTATTGGGCTACTGATGACTCTGCTAAGCGAATGCCTGAACTGCTACATTTTCCGCTGGGCCGGCCAATATTACAAGCATGTTCAAGGTTTGGCAGAAGATTGGTACCAATTTCGGCTATCGTTTTCATGTCTAAAGATGAAAAGCTAGTGCTGTAGCCTGTCGATGCATAAATGTTGCGTAATATATCCGAATTAGGCAGAGATGGACATATGCTCCAATCTTCGCAATAAACAGTTCCCCGCATTAAATTTACAAGAAAGAAGCCCAAAAACACCAGGTGGTACAGATATACTTGGCCGCTCGGGAATATAAAATTAGGTGGTATCGAAAGCCCAACAGTAAGAAAATCCTGATACACTACTTATCCGCACACTCTGCCCAAGTGAAAAGAGCTATCATAGGGAACATGAGGGGAAGCCTGAGCCATTCAACATTCAGTACCTCATGTTACGGTTTATTTTACTTCACTTAATTGTTTACGTAGTTTCCATATTCCATAATTTTTTCTGTTTGTTGTCTGAGGCTTCAGCCTCCAGTCAGATTTGGCTGTTTTCTTCTCGACCGATTAGTCGACATTGTCGTATAGACGGGTTTCCCTTTTAACCTTTCTGCTGTTAATTCTCTCAATACTGGTTTCCTTATGTTCGTTCACTTCCTCTTATCTTCCTCTCCATCACTTTGATTTAATTTTTTATGGTAACATAAGTTAACGCAAGGCATTTAATGATTGGTTCAACATGCACAGTTAATGATTAACCTTGCATTACATTTCCTTACCTCTTAGTCATTTCTAAATTTAGATATTTTTCTAATCAGATTCAGTTTTTCAGTTCATACAACGCAATATCAACCCTGATGTTCAGGTTGGTTTCCCATAGCTTCGTTATGCTTTCCTTACAGAAATTCAACATCGGCTCCTTTTTGTGGATTATTATTGATTCTTTTGTTTTTTTTTATTTCCACAAGCGCTCATACTTGTTAGAAGTTAACCACTTAGTGATACAACCTTCGTTTTTACCTGTAAACGTTCTTCAGTTGTCTCTAAGGACAGATGTGTAGGGTTATGCTCGTTAGTCTCTTTCTGCTGCTGTTTTTCTGGAATGTGTTCTTCTGGAATCTCATTGTGTTGCGGAGTTTCCCACCATATTGCCCCTCACGCTTATCACGTAGAGCAGTCGTGATTGTGACCTCATCCCCGGTGTCGAATCTTCTGTAGCTATAGCGCACATCAGCAGAGTGGAGAGCTCGGATTCGAGCTTGCTCAGTCGATGATATGCGAGGGAGGGTTAAGCATAGCTTTCGAACATGAATCTCTCGGAATTCTCCAGTCCTTATACACAGTACATCACTATGATCATCACTATCACATTACATCTTTCTGCTTGTTTTCTTCCTCTTGTTAACAAAGCATAAGGTTTCGATGCGCACAGTAGATTTCTCTATCGGCGAGCACTTGGAGAAGCGCACTGATTTTTATGTTCTTCTCAATGACGCCTTCGATTCTCTTACGTTTAGATGATCACGAAGGAGTGTACATAAGCACTATTTTAGAATAACCACTTAGTGTAACTACTTACCTTCTCAGTAAGCTTCTTTGAAAATAGTCTTTACTCCGTCGGTGCCAACTTTCGTCGAAAGGACCCCTCGGTGAAATTTGAAGCCATCTTTTGGATTAATCCACTTGTTCGCCGAGTTCGCATCCCATGTCAACAGACTTGATCCATTCCTTTGGATGCTTTACGTGGGAAATTCACGACGTGAAATAGCTAAGAACAAGTTTAAACAGCCTACTTAGACAGTGCATTCAAGATATGATGTGAGAAGCAAGAACATTCAGCAGCTGTTAATCTGTTTGCAAGCAATAAACTTCCAAATACCGTAGCTAACCGGAATAGCCATTGCGTTCAAGAAACGTTCTTCGTATGTCTCTGTATAGATCCTCCATCAGTTCTCGCTAAATACAAAAACTGTAAATATATAAAAGTGATGCCCCACGCACATTTTCTGAGAGTGAAACACGGCATCCTGATTTTCTTCGCCATTTGGATGTTCATTCGACGCAGATGCCCTCCTTCCGATCTCTGCTTGAGCAAATCCGTTAAACTAAAGTACCTACCAAGAAGCAAAGAGGCAAAATGTAGCATAGAAATTTCAAAGCATAGAAAGGATAGCCATCATTACGCAACTTAGATATGTCTGGTACACCAGTGGCTGGGTCGCCTTGGTCGAGAGCATTTGCGCCTACTAGTACCACCAGTACGATCGGACAGTAAATGAAGACAGCTAATATCATTCCTGGGTAGAAGAGGGAGTGATGTGAGGCAGCCTTGCGTTACGAAACCTTTTAATGTCGGTATGGCGTATTGTCATTGTTATATTGCTACAGAAGCACGCTGGATGTCAGCAAGCACACAAAATTGCAATAATTGTCATTCCCCGTAAAAGTTTAGTGTCGTGACCTAGGGCTTCTTCGAGAATGAACCCCGAACACGATTGGCGCGTCGGTGGAGGATACCTTTCTAAGAGCCTACTTGCGGCCTCCCTCCGAAAACGTAAATAGCCATTGCTCGCCAATGTCATTGCTCCTCCTCTCCGCGTCTCCCATCATTACATCCCTACGATGAGCACCCTAGCCTGAGCCGCCTTAGGGCTTATTTGTTAACAAGGTAGTTGATGATGCAATACTTGAGCACATAAAACACAGCTTGATTGATGGTATTGATGGGATGTTGAAGTCTCAAAAGACCATGTACGACACGATCAATAACAAGGTGCACCGATAGACAGTGCTGTGGCCAAATTAGGTAGTCCAGATGGTAGAACCTAAGTGCTCAAGGTGATGGGTGATGGTACTCAAGGAAGGCCTGCAACAGTGGAAGGCGAATGGATGAACCGCGAACACGAATATACACGGCAAAACCACAACACCAGAGCTCTGATTGAAACCGACCGTCCGGCATGACCACAAGTGAACGACTAACCTCGAAAATCAGCTGCGAAGCGCAGCTCGCACGCGACAGACGGCGTGGGGACCACCGTGCGTCAATGTGTGCGGCGGGAACCGGAAATAGACGCCCATGACACGATACTGAGGTTATACGAGAACCTATGAACAACCAGAATTCTATTAATACGGGCCAAAATAGGAATAAAATCAAAATTTATTGTCAAAATCACAGTTGAAAAAGTACCAAGCGCCACCAACAGCATTGTTGGTACCGAACAGATCCTGCTCAAACTTTGTAACAGGAGTATAGATGGTTCTCTATTCCAGCTATCGAGGGAAATTGGAATTAATTGATTTCACCAAGGTTTGTGGGTTTATCATGCGAAATTCCTGCCAACAGCACTGCTTCTGGCTCTCGAAGAAGAAAGGATAGGTTCTGCATGGATCTTGCAAAGAGCAGGCGCATGTCTTCAGATGCTAGTATTTTATCTGAATCTGAGAGAGAACTGGATTTAGTTAATTTTGGTAAGAGATAGAGCTGGAAAAATATCTAGCAGTACTCTCAGCATCGTTATTATTCGAATTTCGTCCACAAAATCCATTTATAACCTGCATACACACCTCAAAACAAAATTGTAACTAATTAATTAATTACTATTGAGAAGAAATGGTGGTCCAAAATTTTCTGAACCCTACATCCACCCTCATGGAATTCAGCACCAGTCCGGAGAATTTTCCTCAAATAACTTTCCTTAGCATTAATAATTTTCAACTTTCAACGAATGATGGAATTGCCACGTTATTTTGATTACGACCAGAAAAATCAGTTAAAAAGCGGTCTCCAGCGCCGCTTCCTTGGATAAGATTTACCTAAATCAATTACTTACAACTTTATTTACAACCCTGCATGCGTAAATATCTGCTCCTTCAGGGTTATGACAAACTCCTCAAAAGCTACACTTATTTCAATCACTTAGTTCAATGATATCTTTATGGAAATCTCAATAGAGAGTTGTTCATGTGCCGCTGATGTGCTCCACGACCACTAATATGTTTGACGTGACATCCTCCCCAAAACAAATCGATAAAGGCTCGGACTGGTGGTTTCAAAGAATACTGTGCCTTTTTCTGCCGCGCCGTTTTCATTTTTCAGGATTTTTCCAGTTAGATTCTAGTCCTTCTCTATCTAGTCTTTCTTCTTCCTAGTCCTACATGATCGCAGCCTTCACTATTGTAATATCGCCTTCCGTTTACATTTGAATAGCTAATTTCGAAAGTAGTCAATTCGTTCATATGCATTTGCCAGAATGTTTCGTTGACGTGTCTTTCGTTTCGTTGACAGTGCTAACAACGGCGGCGAAGTGCGTCTGTCCGCTTGTTGAGCCTAAGAATTGTGATGGAGGAATTTATTTCCATGGTGGTTGGCAATGCGCTGCGTGCTGCAGGAGGTGGAGAGTTCCTAACCGACACCGTCGTGGGAGGCACGCGCCAAGTACCGCCAGCGCCTTTGAGGGCCACACGTGGAGGAGAAGCCACCGCCGCTGCCACCGCTCGCATCATGAGGGGGAGGAGTCGTCCACGGAATGTCTTCGTTGATCTATCTTGTTTTCAGTTTATTACACAAATGCCCTTTAAAATTTTAAGAAACAAACAGAGACAGACGACTCCTTCATTGTACATATTTTAAATGAACTATTTTTTACTTGTCATTTTTGAATGTAATTTTGTTCTTGTATGTGATTTTTTTATTTTATTTTTTCTGCCAATAAATTTCTTGAACTATCTCCCTCATCCTCTGCCAGGCTGTAGCAAAGCAAGCTATTTTTTCAATTGTTGTTCTTCAACGGGGGGCTCGTAAATTCATCCAGGATCAATGGGACTTCGTAGTATTTTCCCTGACCAGATTTTTCTCAAACTCCGAACACCACGGATGGTCTTGGTTGTAGTGATGGAGTTGGTAAGCATTACCACTATACTACCGTTCACGCTCATTCGACCATAGCATGGTGCTGGCCTCCAAATGCTCTCGTCGGCCTACTCACCTCTATCATTCCACAGCTCGGTTTCAACCTATTACGAAGGCACGGTTAGTACTCTAATGGCGGAGTACAAAGGAAGCAAGAAGAACTGCTCCATGGACAGGTCTATCTCTTACAATTACCTGTGTCCAAGAGTCTCGAGAGTTTGTTCAACAAAATCAAAGCTTCCAGTCTCTGCTGCAGTCGTTCGGGATCAGAAGCAGTGCACTTGTCAGCTCAATTGGATGCTTTTGAACGCGATATTGATCTTTTCCTGAAGGATGATGCAACGTCATTTGCATTCAGTAGTCGCCGTATTGCTGGAGGAAAGAAAACTTTGAATGCGGTTCTAAGCCGCAACCGTGAGCTTAAAGGCAGCACCCACGATAATCTTCACCTTCGAACTTTTGAGAGTTTTCTAACCTCAGGCATTGTCCCGACAATTCTGTGATGGAAATGCTGTCAAAAACCCCTCATTTCATGAGATATCACAAGTTTAACATCAGTTCAACAGTTCGAACCCAGCCTGCTGGTACGAGTTGATCTGCTGCGCAGAAATAGCCGTGGGGCGATATTGGAACGAATCAGCTGTTTTCACATATAATCGCCCAGTTTTTCTTCGAAAAAATTTTGTTTCGCGGACTTTTAAGCACCATTCTTACACTACTTTGGCTGCAGCTGTCTGCTTGCATTCTAATCTTACTTTTCACCAGCTGTTTTCCGTTTTCTCTTTTCATAACAACCATTTCTTCCTATTTTGTGTGTTTGTACTATTTCTTCTCCATTCTTTCCCACTTGTACTCGTTTTTTCTTGACCAGTAAGTCTGTGCAGTCCACACTTCATTTTCTTCTGATTTCTCTTCTTTTCTGACTTGAATATGCTGCAAAACCACGAAGATATCCAAATCCGTCGAGGAACTACGTGGCAATCAAGTCAGTGTTATCGACCTTTTGCCCTACCCCATGCCTGACAACTCGACCGTTTTGTTCAATCGCAGCAAATTCAGAGTTTCCGAAAATTGTTTTCCTGTGACTTTCAAGTAGAACTGAACCTCATATTCGTGTTCTTCATGGTCGAAAGCCCAAGGTTATCTTGAAATCTTGGAGTTGAAAATTTCCGTGGGTGCTGCCTTTAACGAAGAGGTTCACTCCTTTAGGGCTGAACATGCGAGCAATGCGCACTCATTTGAAGAAAATAAAAATCCTAATGTTACAAATCAATAGTTACACGTTGCCTTTTCCCCTTACTGACGAGTGCAAAAAAGGCATATCCCAATGTTTAGAATCCGTATAGGGGTAATTCACGGAACGGAGTCTAGACATACATATAGAAAAATAAAAACTTCAAAGTTCTGAAAATAATAAGATCAAAACATTCTCCTCTTTCAAACGAGTTCTGAACAATGCAAAGGCACAACCTCAGAAGAGTTCTCCTCCGGTGTTGAATAAAACACAGAATGTTTCTTCCTCTCAGTCCAACAGTTGCGAAGAGACTGAACGCAGCCGTTCAATCGTAGTTGTAGTTAGCTGGCATTTCTACAGGCGCAAGAGTTAGTGCAACAGACAGTCTCGCAGACGGCATCAAAATCTACTATGTTATGTTAATAAAATGTAAAGTTTTCCCACTCCAGTCCTAAGAAGACTGTGCGAGTTCGAGAGAAAATTAGTGAGGACCTTTACCGACAAAAACCCCGATGGTCATTTTTATCGAATCTGTGGTGTTTTTTATCATTCTTCCTCGTAGCTGGCTTGGTCACACCTGGCCAGATGCTAGTCATGGTGTTAGCTGCCATTACTTATCTGTCAACGGTTCAAGTTTCCGATGATGTACCACTGTGTCCACTCGGTCACAGGTTAGTTTTCATCATTCTAATAGCACACACACACACATATTTATTTATTTATTGAATACGCACGTAGGCGTGCATGACAATGTCAGAAACAAGATTGGAAAAAACAGGGACAGAACAACTAAACTAAGCGTACCAGAATGCCAAACGAAGGCAACTCGACTAAGAAGTAGTAACATCTAGATAGGAGGAGCGGGGATCAGACATATTCTAATTACTAACTCGTAGCAATTTAGAACGCTCTAGAAACGAATGGAAAAGCCTCCCCTAGGACGGACAGGGCCAGCTTTTTCTTCATGATAAACCAATCATCTGCAAGGAATATCATCTGCTGAGACGCTCGGGGTAGCTAATTGTACGTCCGCTCGCCTCTCCCACTATTTCCACAGCTTGTGAAGGCGATCAGCTCCCAAGAGGCCAGTGATCTCCTCGTTTGCCACGTGCGTGCTATAACAGTGACGTGGATGGCGATGATCCACTATCCTATACTCCATGGATGTGAGCTGGCTTGCGATCATGGCCTGAAGCCTGGTGGTGTGTTTTGGTGGATCTACCCGACACGCGGTTTCCAGCAATATACATAACATATCTTTAAAGGCAGCACCCACGAAAATTTTCATATCTGAGGTTTTGATCGTTTCCGAGCCTTAGCAATAGTTCTAACAATTTGGCGAAGAAAGTAGCGCAGAAAACTCAACCGTTTCTGAGATATAATCAGTCAAATGTCCGAGATCCTGGATCAGCAGGATCAGCGTGGGGTCGTTCGATCGAGTTGTGGCGGCAGAGGATCGTAGCTGCCAGCTGATTTGGTGGGCAGCAATTTGTTTTCATTTATTAGAAGGGTATGTGTTGCTCCTTAGCTTTCCTATTTTTGCGCTGTATGATAAAACAAAATTTTCTACATGTTATTTTGCTAGGGACCTCCTTCTTTAGTAACTTGTTTGGCCAAATTCCGCCACTATCTCATTTTCGAGTTTTTGTGTCGCTCCGGAATTGTTTTAGAGTTCGATTGTGTCTCTGCGATACCTTGATCGGTCAGGCTATCCTTTTCAAAGTTTGTTTTCTTCTACCAACTTCACGATCGCTGCAAAATAGGGCCAAAAACCTGTTTCGCCCACGAAACCGCTGACAAAAAAGGCAGCGGTATCGACTTTTTTGGATCGGTCCGAATCGAACAGATCGCGCAACTCGACCAAACTTGCTCGAAAGCGAGGAGATGAGGAGTTCAAGAAAGCATGGTTTCGACGGTTTCAACAGTATTCAGCACTGCAACAGTGTTATGCGCACCCGACTACCCCTAATCGTACCAAAATCTTAAGGTCGAAAATTTCCGTGGGTGCTGCCTTTAAACGGCCTTCAAGCCCGTTTTTTCTGCCGGTGTAGAGTCAAGAATCAGATGGGAGATTCCCAAGAAGAAGTCCTATGGGGGTGACTAGGGTAAATTGGGGATGGGAATCATATTTCGTAGGGGCGGCATGCTGCATTAAAGGCAGTGTATCACCTCGTTGTCGTGTCTGAGCTTTCACTAGATTCTGAATCTCCTCAACACGCTGAGTCCAACGCAATACCAAAAATGTTACAAAAAGGTCTTTAAACCCTATTTTTAAACGTTATTCGGGACGGGGTTTGTAACAGTTTGTCGAGCCGAGTGGACGCGTGAAGCCGTTGATCTCATCGATCGGACACGTCTAGACGTGTTGGCCAACGCTGCAGAAGTGGCCGGCATCCAGCACATTCACGGATCGCTCCGCCCAGGTGGTCCCGTGAACTGCACTTTCGGACTTTCAGAAAACGGGGTTCTCGTCATTTTTGTGAGCTTTGACGTACATCTTTGGAATAGCGTGACGAAGAGGTCTAGAGCGTGTTGGTATTTTCAGCCCACGAAACGAGGTGACACACTGCCTTTAAGAGGAGGTAGCTAGACTCTAGCATGATGAAGACTAGCAGCAACAGCTGGCAAGAGAAAACGTGTATTCAACAATTTATATACCCTACCAACGTGTTGAAACAGGTGGTAGCCAGTACTCTGAAGTTTTTCCCCAAGTTACATGTAAGCTTTTAGGGCGGAAACAACTTACATGTAACATTTCTCTTCCATTCAACTTACATGCGATCTTTTCCGAGCCAAAACAACTTACATGCGATGTTTTCAAGTCGAAATAACTTACATGTGATCTTATTCGAGTGAAAACAACTTACTTGTAGGGTTTTCCGAGTCAAGACAACTTACATACAATGAATTCAAGGTCAAAACAACCTACATGTAAGTTTTCGATTTGATTTGATTTGCAACTTACATGTATCCTTTTTGGAGTGAAAACAAGTTACATGTAATCTTATGGAGCCGCCACAATTTACATGTAATCTTTTTGGAATTAAAACAACTTATATGTGAGCTTTTCCCACTAAAAACAACTTACTTGCAACTTTTTGCTCGTCTATACAAGTTACATGTAACTTTGTTCGGTGTTCGATTTTCGGAACTTGCGCGGCAAGTTCCGCGGAAGTTCCGAGTGGAGACGCAGAGAAAAAAGTAGCTTCAAAACCTCCGCGGAGCTTGACACTTTTCGGAACTTCCGCGGAGCTTGGTTTACTAGCGAGAGCGCACAGCACGCGCACTTTCAGAACTTTCGCGGAGCCTTGACGTCACTCACAAGTTCCGCGGAAGTTCCGTGACCCTTCTGAGTCGATGAGGCGGTGAGAGATACCTCGGAGGTTCCGCGGAGCTACATATTCCCGTGTAAACATGTGAGAACAGCAATCGTTCTGACATGTTCATTGATTAGTATCGCGTTTTGACCTGGTTAGCGCCTAATCATTCATTTGTTCTGAGCTGCCGGCGTCATCTCCTAAGCTGCCGGCGTCTGTCGTGCATAGTTCTCTTATTAGACATATTTCTCTCATCTTCTGTCGCATATAGGACGCGCTTTTTTATTTTTTATTCTTCTTTATTTTTTCCATGCCTTTTCCATATCGCCCTCATTGATTTGTCAAATGTAAACAGATTGTTAAATTTCTTTTTGATGTTGCTTTCTCTGTTATCTGTGAATGAACGTATTGGAAGTTCTTAGTTTCGATGTCATTATTGAGTATGTGAGCATGTTTTGAAATTTGAGTGAACCTATTGAATAAATAGTACGTCACCTTTCCGCAAGATAATTGTCACATTTGTGTTGGCCGTATTGGAGGAAGCCAGCATTCATGTCTTCATCCACAACTATGCAAAAATAGCAAAATCATGACTTATAATAAAGGGCTTACCTTGTGTGTGTGTCTGAGTGCGTTAAACAAAATCCCCTGCGCCGGCGTCCAAAAGTAGGGGGACGTGTCCGCGGTGTGATAAGGGTGCACAGAGGTTCGTAAGTGGGGAAACGCCTGGAGATGGGTTCATGGTAACAAATGTGGGCCGAAGGTTGTGTGGGATATACCTCGATCTCTTTGCTAGCGCCTGCAACACATAATAGCGACATGTTCCAGAGTTCAGCGGCAAGTAGTATAACATCCATGTGATTGCGTTTCCCATCCCGTTTCCTTCAGTGTTGCGTTCACTTCATTCTCACCCCATTTCTGTCTGGACACACCGCACCCTCCTCTTTTGTATGTTCGATCTATTCTTATCACCAAATCAACCAGAGCAGGCAAAAGAAATGAATCATTTCCTGTTGTCATTAGATGTTGAATTGGTGATACATAGCTATTCCTATCTGGCAAAAATAAATTCTGATAGAAATAAGGTTAGTCTTCTTTGATTGGTAGAGCGCCAAACTAGTTAAAGCTGTGAAAGGAGGCCGAAGAAAAGTCCGACTTGGCTACGAGCCTTTTCAAATGAAGGAATTCGAGCGAAGCGAGCATGAGGAGAGGTTTGGAAGTGCGGCGTCAGCCGGACGGCCAGACTGGTATTAATAAATTCTATATAATTTATATGAGTATGCCAGTATTTTTTCTGAAATACAAAGCAACCTATAAGCTCTGCTGGTCATCGTAGGACAAAATTTGCTCTGGATAGATTTAACTTTCGCTATTCCTCTTGCTTACGTGTAAGCTTTTTGTAAGTTTGTATGTAAGCTTTTTGTAAGCTTACATGTAATCTTTGCGTAAGCTTACATGTAACCTTTTTGTAAGCTTACATGTAATCTTTTTGTAAGCTTGTATGTAAACTTTTTGTAAGTTTGTATGTAATCTTTTTGTAGGCTTGTATCTAAGCCTTTTGTAAGCTTGTATGTAATCTTTTCGTGAGCTTACATATAATCTTTTGGAAACAGAAACAACTTACATGCGGTTTTATCGCTAACTTGCGTGAAGCCTTCATATAAGCTAGGAATAAAATCGCATGTAACTTGGGAAAAAACTTCAGAGTACTAGAAGACCATTTCGGGGCTTGTCGGTGCGTTCAAAAGTGGGGTGAATTCGTCGCAGTACGATGACTGCATCCACTATCAGAAAGTCGGATTCTTGACATTAACAGAGGGTGATGAGCTGTGTTCAAAACTAGAGCTTCATTTCGCCAGTTTTTTTTTCGCACCCATATGTTTTTGGGAGCTTGGTCGGAATTTTCCCGGATTTTCACCTCTCCAAAGAGAATTTCTCATCTAAATAACTCCAACATGAATAATGCTAAAACCAAGAAACTCAGGCAATGAAAAGGCTATCAAATGCTCTCTCACATGGATTTAGCAGAATTTCGATAGTGCGTAAACTGCTTGCGTAAGAGCAGAAGCAGTGGAAGCAGTGTGAACATCGAGATTCTGCGAAGAAAAAAAATCGTGTAAAACAGTTTGGGGAATAACAGAAGTTATTTGCAGATATTACGAAAACTGTTCTCGTATGTATTTCAGAGGAAGAGACTTCCCATTCAATATCATCTCGATCTATCTTTCTCTTCTTCGCGCAATTGTAACGCGATGGGAATTTTGTCAAATTTCCCATCGATCTACCAAGAAGGCTCACAGAATTGGAACTCTGGAACTAAATAGCGTTTTTCATTCTTCATGATCGTGTAGATTTCTATTCCTTGAGTGCGGTAATCGCAGTGCTGCGTCAAGCACCCTACTATTGAATACTCGGATGAGCCGTGACACAGTCCCTTTGTACTAGCAATCATTCGATTACTTTTTTTCACGTAATTTTGAAATAATCATATCCATTTTTACATCGTACTCAATTTGACGTCGTTTTGGCCACTTGCTGAAATTGGCGATGCAGAGATCGTATCCTTGGGTTCGACTAGATGTTGTGACGAGAGGTACGCTGCACGGTTGTGATTGCTTCATTTATGTGCGCGTCGCGGCCACAGCCTTCGAACGTGCGAGCAGTGCTGCAGAGACAAGATTTCTACTTCGGATGAGTAAGATTAATGCTATAGGAACCGATATGTTGTAGAGTTGGCCATCGATGTCATTCTGTGCATCGATTGTGAGACACCAACCTGATTCAAGGAACATACGGGTGTAGCGCGGTCGAGTGGCGTACGTCTTGACCGCCTCCCTCTTCTTCGTTGTGATCCATTTATTTATAAGTTAGGAACAGTGGCCTTTTTTGGTCAATTTTCATTCATTTATTATTGCACTTGCTACAGAGTTAATGAAGTGGAAACAATGAGCTGAGAAAAGTAAATTCAACGACGGTGTGATCGAGAATATCAAACTCAGGAGAAGGAGGAACCTGAGAAAACAAAACAAGCGGGTGGCGATTTGACGACTTGTCGAAGCCCCAAGGAGTTGAAGAATCAGAGAAATTTTGTAGAAGAAGGACTTCGAGATTTAATGGTTATCCAATCGACATCACAAAGGTTGAAATCCCCGAGAATAGTTACTTCATGTGCAGCAGAAACAGGTCTTTTAATACTGCAATCAGTTCGTCATCGTCGAAAGCTTTACCGGTAGGAGGGTCTGTGGACTAGGATGAATCTATGTCGATCTTTTGACTCTGTGAGTGTATCAAAGGCGATGAGATCACACAGTAATTGAGGGACAAACTGACTTGTGTGATCAAGTATAAGAACACAGACACCTCCTTTTCTGCCAACCCGATCTTTACGGCAGACAATATAGGGGAACTGCCCCGTTAAAGGTAGTGTGTCACCTTGTTTCGTGAGCTGAAAATACCAACAGACTCTAGACCTCCTCGTCACACTAATTCGAAGCATGTACGTCAAAGCTCATAAAGATGACGAAAACCGATGACTGTCGATGAGATCAACGGCTTCGCGCGTCCACTCGGCTCGACAAACTGTTACAAATCCCGTCCCGAAAAACGTTTAAAAGTAGGGTTTAGAGACCTCTTTTGTAACATTTCAGGTATACCGTTGGATTCAGCGTGTCGAGAAGATTCAGAATCTGGTAACAGCTCAGACATGAAAACGAGGTGACACACTGCCTTTAGGTCAGAATCAGAAACGTTGCGAATGAGCCACGTTTCGGTGACAAAGACAAAAGTTGGCTTATTCATGGATAACACGAAGTAAAATTCTAATAACTTGTTAGTAATGCTCCTACTGCTCAAAAGCATACAAGGCAGATCCTGTGCCATATGTTGGATTAGAAGTGTTTTGATGTAGAAGCTTTAATTTTGGAAATTTCAGAAGATATTACCACCTGGCCTCTATGTAGCACGTATACCTTACTGCCATGGTGCTCTTTTTCATTCAGTTCATGAGCTTTTCGTCTTGGTTCCTTGTCCCTGTCTCGCTCTTCTCTGATAATTGATTTCCTAATATGTATGTTGCCGAACCCGTTGATCGATCGCAGCGTATGTGGATTCCGTAAAGCTTGAAAGTAGAAACTTTCTGAAGGTAACACACATTTGATCAATCGCGGTTTACCCTCAGCAGCAACTCCCATCCGATACACTTGGACGAGCCTCAATACCAAAGGGCATTCAAAACTTCATGAACAGCGGATTCTGTTTGAGCTAATCTCTCAAAGGGTGTAGAATTTCCTTCGGCTGCAGATATACCTGAGATAACAATCGACCTGGAGTGTTTCTCCGTTCCTACTATTTCTCTAGTAGAAACGGAGAAAAGCTCCATCCTAGAGAGCTGTAGCAATTGATGAAGTAAAGGCAACGCTTCAGCAGCTGTGACTTCCAATATAGTCTAGGGAGTAGAGATTTCCTCGTCTTTCTCCGACAACTTGGCACTGATACATGAGGAACTCAAATCAGAAGCAGGTTCAGAGCGTGCATTGGCAGTTGATTTGGCACTATTAACGGACCTTCGGGTGACGGGCATGGCAGAGAGTCCAAAGTGCGACCGCTCGGAGTTAGCGACAAGAGTCGAATGACACCACAGATGGGATAAAAATGTCGCCATCCCAGTATTTTGCCCTCCGGTTCCACTACTTCTTAAATAGGTCCGGATGCAAAAAGTCTGCACCATACCGCTCAATTATTCATAGGCCCTCTTTTCAGCCGCTGCCAATAAATCTTCAAATATTTCCTCGTCTTACTTGGACATCCGCTGTGTTTCATTTTGTTCCTTCCTGGAACATCGCGGTTCGTCGGGGTCTTCTTCTGTCACAGATGCATTAACACCATAACCTGTCCAGGGACAGAATTACATACGGTCCTGCGGGGCGGATTGGCGAGTGTCTTATTCTCGGCTCGTCGGATGGGCTAGGCTCGGCGGATGGTCTTGGATCGGTACGTAAGCTCGGATCGGTAACTGGGCTCGGCTAAGTACGTGGGCTTATTTCATGCTTGTCACACATATGTAAAACATGTAATTTGAAAACGGAAGCAAGGAATACAAAGAAAAAAAGGAATGAAAAGATATAATGGAGGAAATGGAGGGCTTCTTTTGAGTTTTGGCTTAGTGCAAATATTACAAAAGAGAGAGAGAAGGGGGGGGTAGAGAGAAGATGAGTGCTAGCCAACTAAGATGCTAAATGAGTGAAGATGCCTTCCCTAAGACAGTGGGGCTTCTATACTAGCTCTTCTACACTATGTTTCCAGTTAGAATATTCGCTGTTACTATGGTCAGTGCTTTTCTCCCTTTTTTTCCGATGGTCTCGCTTCGGAGGAGTGATGGATACGAATAGACGCCCGTGGAGCATTTTCCTTTGTTTTCCAGATGAATCCGGTTGGTCGCAGCTATTGTCCAAACAGCTACCTCAAGCGCTGTGTGTGCATTTCTGACTTCGACGCTTATTTCTACCTTTGCCATGAGGATGGCGATGGCTGTGGTGGTAATGCGATCCTGTCCAGTGTGACTGTCGCTCCTGCTTACGAAGATGGCTCTCCATGGGATTAGTTGTTCCTGAAGGTCATTGATGGGTGGTTATTTGGATATCTGTTCTGGCTCTCATTTGTTGGCGGCATCCAGTGCTCCGCCCTTGAAGGAAGGATCTTCTAGACTGGTGGGAGGGTGGGCTTGCTGTTGATTTTTTCGTTGATAATAAAGCTGTTGAAGTTGGTCCTTTGCTGAGCTCAAAAAAGTGCTAACTTGGTTTCTTTTCTCGTTTTGCTTGTGTGCGTGCTTTGTTTGTTTGTTTGTTTCTTTTTTCTTCTCCCTTTTGACTACTTGCTTGATGTTAACACCGGGCTTGTGAAACGTGTTGAAATGTATGATTGAAAGTAAAAATCTTTGTCGTGAAGATTACCAAAGTTTACGCTGATTTCATGCGCTGTTTCGAAGCTCATTTAATTGGAGTAAATAAAGAAAATTTTGTGAATAGGCACTCATTCTATGGTTCCGGAGTTGTAATTTCATGTTTTTTTGCTATGCTGAGACCTTTATTGATGTACCGGACGCACAAGCCCTACGAGCATGTTTTCATCACGCCTTGTGCAAAACACTCAAGAATCAACACACTCAGTGAATGAATAACCACATCGCGCAAAGTGGGGATCAGATACGTGGTCAGAGCATCTGAGCATGCCACCAAGGAAACTCCCGAAAGACAATAAATCAACAACCACATCATGCAAAATGGTTGTCAGGCTCGTGATCAACGTGGTGAAAAACCCCTGTGTGTACGGTTCCGCCAAACATGCAGCGCAAATGGCGAAACATCAATAAAATCATTATATCAATACCACGCGGTGCAAAGTGGCCATCGGATTCGTGATCAGCGTGGTGGATTACCCCAGTATGCCCATTTCGACCAGGATTCGAGCTTAACTGAGGAAAATTGATAAAATCGATCGATAAGTCGATATCCGGACCGATACTATCTGGTGAACAGTGTCCTAGGCCCTCCGTCCTATTCGGATGGTGTTCCATGTTTCCGAGCCCCTTCTTCACCAACTTGCCTACAGATGCACTCCTATCGTTTGAATGTGGCGCCCATGCGCGCTGTCCAGATTTTTGAAAAAAAGTATCGTATACGTTTCCATGTTTTATATATAACTCTTTCAACTCATATATTTAACTATAAGTTTCCTTCACCTTACTGATGAGTGCAGGAGGAAACTTATAGCACTATTTAGTTTTCGTATAAGGATAGTGCACGAAACGAAAACTAAAATCTAGAACTATAATTAAAATCCAATAAAATAAAACTATAATTATATATAGACAAGTGGTTGGCATCGTCCGCGGCATGGTGGAGTTCCGTGCGATTGACATGTGTGGTCCTCTCGCGTCTCCTGTGCCATACATAGTGAGACAAAACGAGATTCCTTCGGCAGTATCAGGCCGGCCGCGGAGGACATACTCGGGCAAATGGATGATAGCCCCCCATAGTTGCACATAACAATATTCTGAGGCCTGCGAGGTGTGTACGCCAAACTCAAGGATGGGCGTCTTTTCATACTGCAACTCTGCGCAGAAGCTTTCGTCCATGTGCAGAACCACAGTGTGCCATGTGCGCCCAGTACGCTGGCAGAATTGGCAGCTGAACCTAAATGTTCGTGCGCACAACGTAGAGCGCACCATGAAATTCTTATGGTTCAGCGTACGGAGGCCGCATGCTCCGTAATGGGCTTCAACGGCAACGGAGCAGAGAAAATGTGAAAAAGAACATGCTTACCCGCAATAACCATTCCTGAAGGTGAAATAAAACTATAATTATATATAGGTGACCATCAGTGGCGGACGCAGAAAGTGGGCGGGAGGGGGGCGTGGGAAGAAAAGTGGGGTCTCCGCCGTTTTGGGGACCCAGACGGAAAATAAAATTAATAATAATATTAATTATAATAATAGACAATAAATAAAAAATATATTAAAAATAATAATAAAAATAAACAATTAAAAATAAACTAACACAAGATTTTTATTCGTATTGTAAAGTAATTTCGAAAATTTGGCGACCCATTCTCGGGGGGGCCTGCGTCCGCCACTGGTGACCATAACTAATAAGGTGACTGCTAGAGCAGCACAGTGGATGAAGGCAAGAAGAGCGAGGAAAAAGTCTTCATCACTAAATCCTAGATATGGGGAAGTAAAAAAATAAAGGGACAACCGAAAACAATCAAAAGACGAAGTAGGAAAGAGTCTATGTACATCAATCCGTGCAAAAACGGAGAAAGAAAAGCAAAAATAAAAGAAAATACGATGTAAAACGTCGTCGTCGCGCCCCGTCGATGGGTTGATCGATGGCTGGCAAGATTCCAGCGCGCTGTCCGATCAGCATTGCGCTGGAGTCTTGCCGGCTATCGCGCGAGGCTCGGACGGCTGCCACGCACGCCCAATGGCTCCTTGAGGCTAAGTGCTGGGAAATGACCTTCGAGGCAGATTGGTATGGTAATATGTACATCATTCTGATCAGGAGCTCCAGGGGAATCGTTTCAGATGCACATTTCGGATGTCATTCTGAGGTGGGACGTTGCCTTTAACGAACAGCAGGAATTGAAACGCTCCCATTCTGAAATATTTCAGTTTTTTTTCGTTGGCCATTCTATTGTTCAGTATCAGAATGCACAATGAAAAAGAATTCAATCTCACAGAAGGTGCTCAACCAAAATGAGGGCGATTAGAGTGGTTAGATTCGAGCACCTACCTGGCAGGGGTTTACACTTTCTTAAAAACTTTCTGAGGAGGTTTTTCCTCCTGGTCGCTGCGGTTCCCCTCATTAATTCTTTTTCCTAGGCGCAAAGGTAAGAAGCACTACTGTTTTCCCACCAAAGCGAGCGGCGGAGGAGCGACCGCGCTTGGATAATTTGCTTCTAAAATATAGCCATTTTTTCTTCCGGAGTGGTTTTAGGCGGGAGTGGGGTTTAGGGGAAGAGGAAAGTAGTAGAAAAGCTGATGACTATCGCTAGTGTAGACGCTTATTTATGCTGTTGTGGAGCGTCCGTTTATCAACACTTTTCCTTACAATAGATATTTTTCCTTATAAATTTAAATTCTGGAGGTCCCGTTCACCAAACCTCCATGTAAGGTTTTCCCCGCTCAAGTGCGAAGAAGACTGTCCGAGTTTGAGAGAGAATCAGTGGGAACCTTAACCTAGCTTGATCACACCTAGTCGGATGTTAGTGATAGTGTTAGCTGCCATTAATTATCTGTCAACGGTTCCAGTTCCCGATGATGTACCACTGTGTCCACTCGGTCACAGGTCACTTTTTATCATTCTAATAGCACACACATATGGGTAAACAGAATAAGATGCAGCGAGAAATAGAGGCAAGAGGAGAGAACCCACGGGGCCAGATAGCCAGATATAATAGAAAGAGAGGGCTCGGAGACCCGAAGGTCCCGAGGGGTGTCGCGGACACTAGCCAAACCTCTTCACGCCTAACAAAACCCGGACACCCTTTTAAACATCTGAAGGACTACTGGGACGGTTTCCTGGATTTATACTGGTTACGTCGTCCCAGTATTTTGCCCTCGTGTCCCACTACTTCTTAAAGAGGTCCGGATAGATAGTCTGCACAATACCGCCCAATTATTACTTCTTTGACCCTCTTTTCCGCCGCTACCAATAAATCTTCGAATAATTTCTTGTCCTTCCCGGATAAAAGAATCAGTAGATTTTTAGGTGTTACAAAGGGCTGTTGAAGTAACCGAGAAATGATCACAAATGTGACATCTCCTCCGCCGCGTCGCTCGGTACAAGCGTGTGTGACCTTTGTGTGGCGAGATCCATGAATGTCAAGCGAAGCGTGCTTACTCGCACGAGAAACAGCACCAAGATTTCGTGAATTTCTCATATGTTCCGCTTTGTTTCACTGTTGGAATCTTGAATACGAAGATTTGAGCGGGTGCTGCCTTTAAGCATTCGATTTGCATTGCATACAGATCTCTTGCAAAGCCTCTAAAATAGTGTACTGCCTTCTCAAAGCGCTCACTACTAAGAAAAGTCAAGCCCTGGTTAAAGACTTTGGGACTTACATCCGTCCTATTTTAGAATATAGCACGGCAGTTTTCAATCCACATAAAATTGCTTACGTGAACAAATTAGAACGTTTACAGAACTAGGAAACTAATGGCGCGAACCTAATGGAAACTAATGACGCGAACAGACTTTTCTAGGAATTTAATGACGCGAACCTGTGGATTGCGCATATCTTGAAATTAGCAAGAGGAATGCCTTACCTAGCGGTCTTAAAGAATTGAGCAAAATTATAGATTCATATCTGGTTCCGTGGGAACATACGTCGTGACACATTTAAGTACTGAACAGGTCCGATCTTTTTGTAATAATATGCCCTCATTTTGTATTCAAAAGTATACTGTATTGTAGCTATGCCAATTTCCCTCACGCGAGTTGTTCATGTAGTAAATAGATAGATAAATAAATACATAAGTGAGTGAGTAAATAAATAGTCCTTCTCGTTTTAGACGGCCTAGATAGCCCCTCGGACCTCGTTTTCACTTACGCTGCTTTATCAGTGACGCTTTCGAGATCAGGGAAACACTTTTTATTATTTCGTGTGTGAGAGAGAATCTTGGGAACCAAATCCCCAGGGAATAGCTGGCTGGGCTCTATTCCCGTGTGGGTTTTGGGGTAAGGCTTCATGGAGAAGTTGGCTGGGCTTCCCAGAAGAGAATGATGGAGCTTGTTTCTTGTAGGCGAACAAGAAACAACCGCCCCTTAAACTTCTACTCACTAGGAAAGTTCGGATTAGGAGACTGGAAATTCCATGGAAGAGGCGTGCAGAGCACAGAAGTTCAGCGAGACGACTCCATGGAATTTCATGAAGAAGGAACACCGCCGGTGGACATGGGAATCACCCAACGGTACGACTCGTACGGAGATCGACCACATACTTACCAATCGAAGGTGGTGTCTGTTTGATGTTTCAGTAGTACCATCATTCTGCTGTGGATTCGATCACCTTCTCCTCCGTGCAGAAACCCGATTCAGCTGCAAGATGGAAAAGAACATCTGCCACCGCGGAGGAAGAAAAGAAGTCGTATATGATGATCCCGCCCTTGCTGAGTCTCTTTCCGAACACGACTGACATATCATGGAAGACCCCACCGAGGACTACGAGATGCTTCTAGAAAAACTAAGAATCTGTGCTGAACGCGCCTCAAAACCCCGAACAACAAACTTGGGACGCATTTCGAAGGCCACCAAGGAACTGCTCGTTAAAAGAAGGGCCTTGAGGCTTGATCCGAATGCATCCCACATTGAGCATTGAGTTGATAGCCAATGCCAGCTGCAGAAGAGCATTGCAGGAGGATCTGCAGAAGTTCAGACAGAGGAAGGTTCTGGAGGCAGCAGAAGGGAGAAGAAGTCTGAAGAAGTGTCGGAAGGACCTTCGCGATTATTATCTTCCGTTGATAGCCCTGAAGAACGAAGATGGGATTGTCACGTTTTCCCATCATGAGATGGAATCAATCACGGAAAGATTCTATACGAACTTCAATAGTAGTGTCGAGCCCAAATATCCCCGCTAGTGACAGACCACCTCAGATTCTTCCTTCGGAAGTTCGTGTTGCGATAAGAAGCATGAAACCCGGCACCGCCCCTGGACCGGACCGTATATCGGCTGATCTATTGCGAGCAGGAGGCGATCATCTTCACGACATTCTAGCAGCACATTTCTCATCTTATCTTCAGAAAGAAAGAATTCCAAACTAGTGGAGAACCTCACGCACCGTCCTCCTCCACAAGAAGGAGACAGAGAGGATCTTCGAAACTATCGTCCGATATGTTCCTGAGCGTGCCTTATAAGCTTTTTACGAAGATTATTCTCATACGCATATCGAGGACGTTGAATGAAGCTCAACCCCAAGAACAGACTGGTTTCCGCAAAGGTTTCAACTGCATTGATAACATCCTAACTGTTTCGAGGGTCATAGAGGTTTGTCGGGAGTACCACCTTCCCCTCGTCCTAACCTTTGTTGACTACGAAGAAGTGTTCGACAACGTCGAAACTAACGCTATACTGTCAGCACTAGTCGACCAGGGAGTAGACGCGTCATATGTGAGAACATTAGCCGACTGCTATATTGGATGCTCCACGACGATACAGCTCTTTCAGCGCCCCTTAATCATTCCGATTGCGAAAGGGGTACGACAGGGCGATACTGTATCGCCGAAGCTGTTTACCGCCGCATTGCAGTGGGCTATGAGGTCACTCGACTGGGAGGAGAAAGGCATCCGGGTTGATGGACGGTTCCTCTCGGATCTTTGTTTTGCGGACGACATCGTCGTTTTCTCGAAAAGCACCAATGAAGCGGAGGCGATTGACCCAGCGGAATACGTATCGAAGGCTAAACATGGATGGGCTGGTCATATAATGAGAAGGGAAGACGATAGATGAACAAAAAGAACTTTGGAATGGATCTCAAGAGAAAGAAACGACCTCGAGGGAGACCACCAACGAGATGGGCCGATGTGTTCAAAACACGGATGGACCAGCTGAACGCTCAGCTGGAAAGGAATCAGAACTTTCGCGAACGTCGTCTACGATATTCCTACATGACGGTGGCGCGAGAACGAATCGAATGGAAGCGATGCTGGGGCCCGCACCACACGTGACGACGGGCCATCTAAGTGTCTAAGTAAGTAAGTATTATGCATGAAGCTGACAGGAAAATGTCAGCTTCATGCATAATGATGCTGAAAATCGTGATCAGCGTCTGAAATTACCATTCTGTGCAAAAATGAAGAAGTTTCTGCGAGATGCCATAACTACCCTATGTCCATTGCTCCGCTGCAACTATGCACCATACACATGCACGACAAGATTCAGGAGAGGCGGAAAAGATTTGAAATCAGCTTCGTGAGGTGTACGGGGCACTCACCAAATGGCTACGGAAGGCGCGTAAGGTATGCCACACTGCTGAAGTATCCTTCCCTTGCTAGAATGTTTGCGGAATTGTGAGCTTCTGTAGACCATTTAGCAGAATTCAAGTAGAGTTCGTAACATCATGTTGGACACACTCTCTAACCATATAAGTCTCGTCTCGGATTAGCAGCTCAACTTCGTGCACTTCCCTTGTTAGATGGTAGCCGTGACGGTCCTGCCTCGCGGAAGCATTTCTAACTGCAGAATCACTCTAGTCTTGTGACGTGGAGTCGTCCAAGGCGTGGGTTCTCTTAGAAGCTCGTATCTCCTGACTCAAAGAGGATGGATCAGAGGAGCCCTGTGAGATATCTGGTGAAATTTCCCTAGATAGAATACGTGTTATTTTATGGCCTAGAGCTCACCAAGATGCCTCACAACAGCTCAAAATAGGAGGTTTGAAAAGAAAGATTTTTCAGGTCAAAGCAAGAGTGGAACAGCAGTGCTCCGGTTGGCCTTTTATACCTCACGAGGAATACGAAGCTCGGGAAAAGTTGGGTTGGAGAATAAGGTGTTTGAACATTGCTTGACCTTCCGTGATGGTTCATTTTGTAGCTTTTGATTTGCTCTTTGCAACTATTGCAACCTTGTTCCTCAATCCCCGCCCTTTCTTCTACCGCTTGGAATACGACCCTCCAAGTCCACAAAGTTAAACCTCTCCGCAACTGACGACTGTTCGACTTCAGTCGTGGATCAAATGTGGCTGAATTGGTTAGATATATCAATGACGTCTGTAGAGGAACGTTTACTGGGCCGGTAGTAATCCACCCCGCAAGTTGGTATCAATGTTGCCACCATGACGGCAACACTGCCTACAAGGTGGCAACTTTGGATGCGAAGTAGGTGTGAGATTCCATTATGGCTGCAAAACCTAGCGACGCTCACAAGATCGAACCCCACTATAGCGCGATCAAAAGCAAGCGACTGAACCACTTGGCCATGTCAACACGTTTCGACTTGCGATTGAATCTCAACACAAACACCAACCAGATCAGATTTTGATTGACGTTTGGTATCTCATCTCACAACAGTGTGTATGGTATTGGTAGAGGTGCTGAAATCAACTGTTATTGTACTCAAGCACGTTCATTTCTCCATATTATCAATTTTGCTCCGATTTCCCTATCTAGTTTGAGGTCTTTTTGTGCCATCAGGTTAATCTTTGTTCTCGCTAACCCTTGGCAGCATTATCGTAGGTGTCTCTTAACAATACAATATAGTCGGGTGAATCCCCTGGATCTCTGTTGAAGTTCCCGACGAGGTACGACCTCGGACATGCCCTAGGGCATGTCCGACCTGCCGACGGGGAAACCTCTCTCCTTACACACTCTCTCGTCGCACTCGCCTGCTGCCACCTACGTTGCCACCTTGAGGTGGCAGCTTTGGTGGCGCCCAAGGAGATCGCGATCTCGTAGGCAGCTGGAGTTTCCGAATATTTGCGCACGGCTGTTTGAAAAAGGACATCTAAACACTGTACCTGGGGGTAAAACAAGGTCGCAGGGATAGTACCCGTGTGAGGTAAAGTTGCAAAATTCAGGAGTTTTTATTGATTGAGGTGCCTCCGCACCGTTCCGGCTGCCACTGATGTCGCACCCTGGTGCCACCACGAGTTGGCAACTTGCGGGGTGGATTACTACCGGCCCTGCTGAAAGGACAGCACAGAAGAGGCATGGCCGCTTCAGGGAGGGCAATTTTGGCCTAGAAGTTGTTTTTCGTTCTGGACGCCCAGTTTGTGGGACAAAAAGGCGATTATCCGCTAATGTTGCTTTATATGTAAGGAATAGTCACTACTGATGATAAATCTCAACAATGTGAAAGTTTAGCCAATGCAATCCGTGGAAAACCTCAAAATGCTCGATATGAAGTGATCGTTCACATTGGCTATGCTCGATTTCTCCACGCAAATTTCATTAGAATGACTAGCAAAAAACTCGAATATAGGGGATTTTAACCACTACCGACTCTATAGGTCTAGTGCAGTCATACAGAGTTTATTTTGTTTAATTCCTTATTCATTTGATATTCATTTGATGAACTTTATCAAATGTCAAAAGAGTTGTGGTTGCGGGTTACAAATTGAGTCTTCTCAAACAAAGCAATATTTCGTAGAGATGGAGCTGACAAGCTGCACTGCCTCTGGCAGCATTAATAGAAGAGGGAAGGAGCTCCAGTGTGGTTGACAATGTTTATGGAAATAAGTGGTTTCTACGCTCATGAAAAACCACACGAACCTGTACCCCAACTCAATATACTCCAATATCGTATAAGTCACACTCCTCTTCCCATCCTTTCAATAGAAACAAATTTTGGAAAATTTCAGACAAGAGTATAGTATTTTCGCCAATCTGATACTGTTCATCTCGCCTTTTGTGGAGCGCAAAAAGGCAAAATGAGCTGCTGTTAAAGGTAGTGTCTCACCTCATTTTCCATTTTGGGGTACTGACAGAATCCGAACTCACTCGACACGCTGAGTCCAATAATGTACATGATTTCTAGAAAAAGCGTCAAGAACCCGTTTTGGAGGGACCAATCCAACTCGGGGTGGACGAGTTCGTCGGCAAGGAGGCCGCTTGTCTTGCCATACACCTCAGCTGATCTCATTCATCGCATAAGAGTTGTGGTTCGGTTTCAGAGTTGTGCCGCGCCGCGCCGGACAACAATCCCAAAGCGACACAGGGGGTGGGATCTGTACGAGTTACCTTGCCCGTCCAAAACACACCCTTTGTGTCGCTTTTAGACTTACACCCGCCGCGCCGCGCCATATGATGAAGGATAGGGCGCGGCAACGCAGAGCGAGCTCGCGCGGCTAGTGACGCGAGCAGGGAGGCTTTCAGAGATTTTGCCTCGCGCGAGCCCTTCGCGGCATTTTGCGAGCTCGCTTTGCGAGTCGTGAAGTCGCATGGACTGGGGTATCCGTTGCCGCGCGGCAAATCCAACGCAACATCCAGAGCGAGATGTTTCCCGCGCGCGGGTCACTTCTCGCGCCACGCCGCAACGCGGATCGGAAAATGTCTGAAACCCGCTACAGGTGTTTTCATAGTGCAAAACTGCGCCGCAGGCGGGAGGCACCTCGTACACCGAGAATTCGGCCGAATTCTCGGCCGATGGTGGCGAGGTGAGACACTGTCTCCAAGGCTTGGCCCTGCCACCCCTTACAGCAGTATGCAAGCATTTTCTAGAACGAAAAACTAGTCGGGTATGAAGAGCGCATAGGAGGATGGTTCGGAAAGTTCGAAATAACAGTGAAATGAATCCAATGCAACCAATATTTTATTTCTTAACTCGATCCTCTCGAAGCTCAACACACATTTTCTGGGCTGTTTTCAACCTTTCATTCTGTCCCTAGAATGGAATTCTCTGAAGTGTAAAATGACCGGGACAAGCCATAAAACTCGTCACTTGAGCGGAACCTCTTACTACACGGTAAGAGCCTAATGTTCAAATACGAACACAATTACGAGGAAGCCAGTGCAGAACTATCATTTGATGAGGTAAAATTTTGGCTCTCATCACTATAATTTTTTGATGAGACATACATAGTATAACACCTGTTTGAGTGGTCATGCTGACATGAAGCGACAATTCTTCTTCTTTGTCAAACTCAAGCGTGTTGCTTGCATTATCATATCTGGTACTTCGAAAAACATCGGTTAATATTCTATTGCAACAGCTTTTCCATCAATCCCTTGTAGCACTCAAAAACAGACGTCGTTACCCGTCCACTCCAGTGAACGGTACTATTCTATTCTGCTGTTTTCATTGTTTCTTCTGTAACCAAAGTGTAGCGCTTAATCTAATCATCAACAATGATCACAATTTTAGAGTGAAAGTTAATTCAACCTTCAGAGTAATTGGCTGGACTGCATTCTTATTCGATATTACGCGAATGCGGCACTAAATTTTGAAAACGTTTTTTTACAAAATTAGTCAGTGAGCAAAATAAAAACAAATCACTCACAACCGACGCTCTAGGCTCTCTTGTTTAGCTCACTTTGTATTTCATCTGTTGCAAACCTTGTCAACGATTTTACTCATTATTCTGATGTTGTCACCTTTTTTGGAACTTTGCACATCGTTTATTGTTTCCTCGCGTTCAGTTACGCCTGGTTTTCGGAACCCAGAAATTCCGGCCGGAAAGTAAAGATACACTCAATTCATTTAAAGGGCCCGCGACCGGAATCGCATGGGAATAGTTAAGAGAGAAAATTTCCTTTGTAGGTATTCTGGAAACTTTTTAATCCGCCCTCCCACATATTTAGAGTTGCAAGTAAGGGATTTATGTAAAAGCTATGATAGCTTTTTTTGGTCATTTGTCATCATGATCACATAATAAGGATGGCATCCTTGAAATTATAGAGAAATCGACACCGTGAGGTAGCAAGTCAGTGTTCTCAGGGTTCCTTTTACTGGGACTCTTCCACTTTGGAAAATTTGCTGAAGCTTAGCATGTAAGCCCAACGGGGACTCTTGGCAGCTATCTATTCAAATCTGTCTCATTGTACGTCTCTCTGAGACGCGGGAATTCGATTTACCCGACAAGCAAGCGCTGCATATTTACACTTTATTAATGACATAAACTGTTATCATCGCTCTATTTTTTGAAATATCTTAGAAGTGTTTGGCAGTGAACTTTTCAAGTCCTTCAAGCATTTGTCCACGTCCAAGTATTGTAGTGCCAGCCGTGACGTCAATGCAAAACTGCCCTCACCTAAATTCCATATTTTCAGTTGGTCTGATGGCTCATGCATAAAGAAGTAAAACTGTAGGCAAAAGCCAACCAATGTCTAGGCTGATTTCGTTCGGATCAACTCCGCAGGCGCGAGAAATCCGAACACCTTTCCCGTAGCTGAGTTCCTCGATGGCGTTCTTGATTTCCGGCCACAGCATATCCATGATCATGCCTAAAGTGTCCTGTCTTCGAAAAGAAAAATTTCCTTCATGACTGCTAGCTCACCTCTCATTAGGTCTTGCATGAAGAGTCCCCATGTTTTCGGGAACGCTCCTACTTCCATCTGGATACTGGTATCAAGTAATTGGACAAGTGTTCTATAAGAAGCAGACTCAGACTGAACAAAGGCAATGAGCGGGATATAACTTTCAGAAGCTTAGAATTTAGAATATCTAGGAACGTTTATAGAGCTTGAAAGGCAACATTACCCATATATTATTCTTAGCATAACTCGAAAGCAAAAAGTGCTGAAAATTTTTTATTAGTTTCACTATAAAACATTTGTAACATTACAACTTTCTTTCTTACTTCCTGGTAGAAAAATTGAAGAAATGGTGACGGATTCACTGCTTTGAAATAATGTACAGCTTACCTTAGTATCCCTCCATCAAAAGATGGTCGCAATTCCGCTTGAATCGTAAGAACGAAAGACACGAAGACCGAGGTCAAGTTACGGTCTGGGTTCACCACCCTGAGATGCACACGGTCTCGCCTGAAAGTCGCTACTTGTGGGAGTCGTTTCACAAGTTCAGAATGAGTAGTTGCATAAAAAAAACGAAATTAATCCATAGTTTTCCAGCAGAATTTACTTTTCGAGGACGAGTGAGGAGTTGGTCGCTGTCAACGAAGGCCGTCCCCTGGCGCCTACATTTACTTGGAAATAGCACTGGGTGCACAGAGTAGTGAGAAATTCTCTGGAAATATGAGCGATCAGTGTAACATGGAAACGTTTTTACTTCAGAAAACAGGTGAACCTCGAGTCAGGTGGAATGACTGGACTGGTGACGGGCAGTTGCTCGTTCATCCATTCGAATGTCCAGTCCACCTGAATGAGCAGCGAGTAGTATGTGAAGTATGAGGATGGTAAGTGGGGGATTCTTCAAGACGATTACATGAACATAGTGATGGTGTAACATCAATTACGAAAATCTTGCATATTGAGTGAGGTGTAAATTTAAAGATGGGGCTAGTAAGTACTGCTCGATTGCTATAGGTCTGGCCCACGAACATCTAATTATATAAAAGATTCGCTGATCATGCCCCGAAAATTGACTGTGCAGAGAGCCACACATAACTTGAAATGAAAGTGGGTTCTGTTACGGATTACAAAAGGGGTGGAATTCAACATATTACCGGTGGAAGTCAACATATGAGAGCGAGGATTGACGGATTTTTGTCTCAGACGGGGTTTGTTAAATGGACCTAAACAGGCCTGATGTCCTGGATTCAGACAAGGGTTATGCGTTCAGGACAGGCCGGAGGAAAATTCACCTAGTAAAAAAGAGATGGGTCACTGGTTATGAAAAAGAGTAGTAACATGCGGAATAAACTGCTAGCTCTGCATATGCACCGAGGAGGTTTAGTCTACTTTATTGGGATTCCACTTTTCGCGCATTTTCCCACAAAACTGCAGAATCATTTATGCATTGGGAAAGAATTCTCACCTCCAATTATTTAAATAAAAAGTTTCAGATAAAGCAGGTTCATAGAGGGGACTAGATTTTGACCCTGCCGCCAATCAACCAGAGAAGCCCTTCCCCTTCAATCGAAAGGTTCTGTCAATCGAGGATTGGCCAGCCCTTTCTGATTAGACGAGGCATCCGTGCTGTAGTTCATACCTGGTCGAGCAGCTCATTTATAATGCCGTCTTCCAGCCATACTGTCACCAGATCGTCTCCCGTCAGCTCCATGTCGAGCAGGGTCGCATTAACGGATTCCTCCAGTAGCGACACTGCCGGAGTTTCGGCCTGCAAAGCTCTCTTATTATATCCCATTAAAATGAGAGTCTTGACAAGTATCAAACAAAGAAAGTTTCGCAAATTTTCTGTTATATAGAAAATTTTTTCATAGGATGTCAAACTTAGAGTTTCAACGTACTGAGAAGGATTATATGTGCAGAAGGGACGCGACTCCCAAAATTTATTTTCGTAATACTTTTTATTTCTTACGTGAACACATTCGACGAAGTGCTAAGAAAACAGGAGATATGCAGGTATGTTACACTTTCAAAATATCAGGCTGTGCGCGTTAATTTTCAAGACCATGCAGTATTAAATATTCATCTGTGCATATCTAAAAGCACACAGATACGTACCACATTTTTCTATATTACCACATCCAAGGATGGGCGGAAATATTGCTTATGTCCGGATGTTCGGAAGTTGGAAAATGGGAGAAGCTCGAAACTTGGGAAATTAAGAGTAACTAGCTTTCAAAACTGGGATGAGGGTCATCCTCGTATCACATTTAATCAGTTGAATAGAACTTCACTACCTATTCCATAGACAAGCTGTGACACGTCTGCACTGTAGGAGAAGCCTGAACAAGCACTCTGCAAAATATTTTTATTTTTGTTTCGAGGATCCTTGAGAAATTATCCTTCTTTCCGCAATTTTTTTCTGCCATATAGACGATCCTCGTTGACCCCTCTGGTGAACAACTGCATATCAGCACTATATAGCAAAATGCGCACTAATATTCAGAATTGACTCATATTTTCCCTCGATTCGATAATCTGATGTAAGAAAACATTATGCCTAATTATAGTGCATTCCCGAGTATTGTATTGATAGTTCATTTCAAGCTTGCCATTTCCATCATTTGATCGCCGAAAATTGGCAGCGTGCTAAATATGTTTCCGCCACTGTATATAGAAGGAGCCTTCTGCTTGTATCTTTTAAAACATGACTTTTGTGGGTTAGCCTGTGCTCAGCGAGTCTGCTTAGCTCAGCATACTACTGAGCTGTAAGCACTCGCGAAGGGGTTGTTTTTACTCTTTTGATCGCCCGAATTGTACCCATGGTGACGCCTGAGAACAAAATTTCGTGGTCCGACGGATTTTCTGCTTCAGTTATCCTGGTAAAACCCTTTCACAATTTAGGGCTTTTCTGAAGAAAGAAATACAGGGAAATTCAGCACAAGGAATATATCGAGAGCCGGAAAATTTCGAATGTGGAAGTTGTCATAAAGTACGTAGGAGGGAAAATATGAAATTTTCAGAAGCCCAAAACAAAGTGTAAGTCTTCTTGCATTTCCACATAAAATTTCGGAAATCAATGTCTTTAAAGGAGCGACAGTCGGTCAGCAACGGAGCGACCTCTGATCAACGAGCAGAGACAAGACGAAGACAGATTATTGCGGCTGTAGAAGAAAAATTATTCAGCATGGCAGGCGGACTTTGGGAGCAGATAGTGTGCAAGGATCTAGGTTATTTAGAACTTCCTTTGGAAATTTCCTACACTACCATCTAATAATTTTCACCATCGCAGCACATTGAGTCTCTAAAACCTTTTCGGCGTTCAACAAGAAAACTCCAGTTGAATTTTCAAAGAAAAATGCGAATGCATTCCTCTACTTCAGCCAGTTTGTAGACGGGGTCCAGGGATTAGCTACCAAAATCCGCGAGAAAATCTGAAACGGCACCTCAGCGCAACAAAACTATTTACGAAAAAGAGCCTACGTTTGGTGTTTGTATTCGAATGATAAAAATTCCTATAAAATTGGGTAAGTCTAATAAAATGGCAAGATGAAGAGTGTTTTGGTCTTCGAAGAGTGCATATTTATTTCCTTCAAAATTTCACAGCGGTAGCTAATCTGCAAGTGGTCCTGGCCGGTAACGTTTTGATGCCCCTGTATAATTGGCGGACGCAGAAAGTGGGTGGGAGGGAGGGGGGGGGGGCGTGGGAAAAAAGTGGGGTCTCCGCCGATTTGGGGACCCAGATGGGAAATAAAATTAATAAAAATATTAATTATAATAATAAACAATAAATAAAAATTATATTGAAAATGATAATAAGAATAAACAACCAAAAATAAACTAATGATTTTTATTTGTATTGTAAAGTAATTTCGAAAATTTGGCGATCCATTCTCAAGGAGGGGGCGCCCTCTGCATCCGCTACTGCCCTGTATCTTTTGTAGAATTCTGATAAACCTCCTAGTACTGACTGACTATTACGATGGTATTACACTATTTGATCAATGGATTCAAAAATTGATGGAAAGAGTAGGGTGCAATGAATACTCTGAATGAACCTTGCAATTTCAACATTCAGATATGGGAAGATTATTGATGATTAAACATTGGCAACATTGTCGATAATTTCACAAGTAATGGTCACGAGGTAATTGCCTCACTTTGTCGGAAGACCCAGGGAAAGTGTATAAGATTTCTTTTTGGGCAGATACAAATCTGTATTACCTTTTCCTACGTTCTACAAGATTCTAAAGCACTGTTGGCGTGAAATGCGCCAGATCGATTGTTAAATTTTCAAACGGAGGCTCTCCTCTGGTTTGAATGTGCACAATGAATACACTATTTTCGGCCTTGTCCGCAGCGTTCTCCGGCGCCAAAAGCCAGGATAACGGTGCGGATAGGCGAAACCTAAGGACAACGACAAAACGGATGACCGGATACGGATAATCCCTGATGTATTCATGGAAAAATGAGCAAAGTAATCTTGCTGGGGACTTATTTCCCCCGCTCTTCCTTTATTTCGAAAAAAAAGGCTATGATCCACACCTTCGCCAAGACATGTCAACATTTGAACAAGGGCAAATCGATCATCACTCACGATATCAACCCACTGGAGCTGCGCACGCGCTGTTAGCTGGTGATCGTCGACTTTCAAGCTTTTCAACCTGAAATGAGCTCTACAGAGTATAACATGAGCAGCAAGATCACGGGAGACGCACCTATAAAACAGCGTGGTGTCATTCTTGGTGACATAGCGGCGAAGCTGCTCGGGGATCACGTCGTACACAGGGAATTTCCTAAAATAGGTATCTCTTAGCGGATGTACGTACGTATGTACGTAGTACAGGTCAATAAGGCCAGCGGATTAAAGGCACCATCTCACCTTAAGACCACTAATGGGATGTTTATATGAAACGAATGTACAGATGCTCCTGATCACATGTGATTACGTGGAAAACCGCCGAAACACCAGTTTTTGAGCCCCAACATTTGGGGAGGTTGTGAGCGGAACTAAAGCGGTATTTCCGCTCTAAGCACTCGCTTGCTGAAGGAAATACTCTGCTATTGTGTTGGCGGGAGTGGATGATGAGGAACACTCATAAAGAGTATGAATTTCCTCAGAAGGTGCGTCCCAGGGGGTGTATTATCCAGAAACCCAGATTTCCCTCCTTATCCCCGCCCCAGTGAATGACATCTACCAATCTGATAGTAGCTCCTGGAGAGTTTTTCAATACGAAAATCTTTGCGACGATTCTGGGATAGGACGGTGCCTTCAATCGCTTGTAAAGTGCCAAAGGTAACCTCCTGCGATGCTGATTCCACTTGAATTCAACAAATGAATTTCGCTCAATAGTCTAAGTATAATCTCTACTACACTTGTAAAAGGATCAGATCGAAGGACGACGGTGCCTAGATGTACTGATGTGAAATGTCCTCAAATATAGACTCCTAGACGCGGTTGAAAGAGGGTTACAAAGATGGGGCTCATGAGTACTATTTTTTCAGATTTGGTGACTTCTAAATTTTGAAGCAATGCTCATTCTAAATAATGTGCATTGCTTCAAAATTTTCATGGAGTGGTTGAAGATCTTATTGTAGCGAGTAATAACGAAAATTCGACTCATTCGGAAAGTTCTGAAATTTAATCACTAACTGTTCTATTTCAAGACGCGAATACTCGTCTTGGAGCGCTACTAAACCATCCCTCCCTTGAGGTTTGTCTCACAAAATAGACGGTCATTGCTCAAAAAAGATAACAAACTTTAGTAAAGGCCACTTCAAGCGAAAATCCTTTTTGTTCTAGTTCTACAACTTTTCGGGACGAAAGCAACAAAAGAGCGATTTGCAGATAAGATATGTATGATCATGTCTCTCGTAAAATTTTGTTTAACTTAATCTGGGTCTGACCTATGTAGGTCTCTGTTCAAGATGGGCTGCCGTTTCAGTAACTAGAGGAGAGGTGAATACGCACACGTTGTGACGTAAATATTCTTTTCTATTAGGTTGGTGCAAAAATAATGCGCGTTTTTCGTTGCTTCATCTTCGGTGCAGAAAACTTCCGGTATTTCTTATCACCGCTATGAGATGTTGCATCTGGTTTTATAGCAAATTTTATGGCTTTTTCAAATATCTCATGCATATCTGGAAGATATCAACGTTTTTGGTGAATTTTTAGTTCTGGGACAAAAGATGCCAAAACAAACTTTTTGCCAAACTCACTTCAGCGAGCTAAAACCCTGAGGCATCGCAGCAGGAATCGCTCGGAATACCATCATAGTTTTGGCGAAGAGAGTGTGAGCGAATGCATTCCGCCGAGCTGCTCCCGGATTTTTCGACGTGGTGTGTCTTGCTTCGAAAGTAACGGATGTCGCATTGGTCTTCCTAGGGTTCGCGGCCTCCAACTGATGGCAATCATCGAAGAGCACCCATTCAAAACAACATATTTGAGTTCGCAGAACCTCGGCGGTGATTGTCGTCAGACCATCCCTTCCTTCATTAAGAATGGGAGGATGAAAAACTTCGACGAATAGATATCGCGCATACTGAACAGGTACCAGGTTGATCCTCGTTAAGAGGTCTGCTTCGTGCCTTTGTAGTGGGAGAATTGAGACCAAACACTTGGTCGCTTGGTGATATAGTGTGAAGTATAGACCCTCTACGACAATATGAAGTGCCCTACTCAATAGTTGGATTAGGAAAAAAGCACCGAAACACTGTCAGAAACCGAAGCAACACCAAAATAAGGCCACGGCGACTTTATGGTGACCTGCTGCAGAAATCACTCACTACAGCCCATTTGGTCCTTCTCAGCTGAGAAGTTCTTTCAATGTGTGTATGAAATAAATCAGAAGCTTCACTATGTAAGCCCAGAATACTAAAGGGATATCAAAATTGCCTTCCGGAAGTTTGTCGATTCTAGAAGGCCATATTCGAAATGTACGGTAATGGGAGAACTTCTGCCTTATTGCCAAAAGTTTGCGGGTTAGAGCAGTTTTGAGCCTTTGTAAAAAGATCGATTTTGAAACGAGTTATGGGGCTCGGAATGAAAGGCATGAAAACGAGCATTATTTTCGCACTAACCTAATATTTATTGGATAATATTGCAATAAACTATATCGTACGCATCCCATTCTGTACTAAGAGGTTGCAGATTTAGGAGACTTTCCTAAGTGTCGAGATGAATCATCGACTGTCTCCGGAGATCTTACGAATGAGTGAGCCGAGGACATGTTGGCGTGTTCGCAAGCCGCCGATACCCCGCTGATTTCGCGGTTGGCCTTGACCGGCGGCGCACTCACCTTATAGGGCCTTTATAGCGGCAAGGAGGAAAGCAAAATTGAAAAATGACATTCACACGAGCTGATGAAACTACAGGACTGAGAAATAGTTTCGATGAAAACGAAAGCTACTGCTAGATAAACTCACATTACTGTACTGGTTTCCATGCTTCCAATTTGATGCCGAATAGCGTTGCACAGCACTGAATCCAGCATCGGTTGCATTAACGAGGCTATGGCGGAAACACCCTGGAAAAGAGGCAGTACTCATCAGGAACGTAGTCTCATCCAATCGTACCTTGTCCGCGATCCAATGGCCAGGAGCAGACGCGGCCAGCTCCGTTCCCACCAGAAGGCAGTCGCCCAACGAAAACGACGTGTCTTCGGCGTCGAGGCGAATTTCGCCGCGATGCAGCTAGAGATCAGCGATCGAACCAAAAAAAAATGTAGAAAATCTTGAGAGTCACCTGCAAGCCAATGTCGAGGACCTGTTCGCCCATGCCGAAGGGCCAGAACACCTCGGAGAGATTGCCATGAGAGAGTAAGGAAAGCCTGGAGTTGAACAGGTTATGTGGACCGTCCGCGAAAAATGTAGGGCGAACATACCTGTCAACCACGACGTGGAGGGAATCATCGTGAAAGACGACGGAGAGGTTCTTGTAGCTGATGCGATTGAGGATGTCGAGGTGAGCGAGAGAGCCAAGCGCCGGAGATTCACGAGTTTTTAGGATTACCTGAAAATGGGAGAACTAAGTAAGAAGCAGGAAAGTCCCGATTGTTTTCGACATATAGCTGCTATCTATTTATCTTCATTGATCTATTTATTTACTTCTTTACTTATTTAGATAATTACTTATTTGCCTTCAATTTGCTACTGCAGGAGAAAACAACCAGCAAGCGAACGTAACAAACGTACTCGCGCTAGCATTTTGATTCAGTTTTGGCTCCTTCGCTGGTCTCGCGTCGCAACCGCTACGCACCCTCACCGCCGCTGTTGTCCTGTAGATTCGGACACGTTCTGACATGAACCATATGAATCCTTACAGGCCTTGATAGGCCTCTTTCGCCATGATTCAGAGAAATCCACGTTGTTCAATCAGAACGTGTCAGCATAAGCACATCCTAGCAAGAAAAGACCGCGCCGCAGCCATGCTGCTCCTCAACGCTTGAGAGGGACGATACCGAAGAAACAGAAGTTGAATTACGATGACTTACGTTTTATAAATTACGCGACTATGCGTGGATTCTTCTATCGTGAGCATGAGCAAAAGCTCAAGTTTTCAGCGTTATTTATTTATTTATTTTCTTATTTATTTATGCACTCGTGGTGTATCGTCAAGAATAAGAAGGTGCGAAAAGAAGACGCCAAACTACATTACATGAACCTACTTGCTGGGCAACGTTTAGATCTCGGGCAACGAATTAGGATTAATGCTGAACTTATAACGTTAGTTATAAACCAAATTAGGCAAGATTTGGTGATAACTTTTGATTTTAATTGGCTCAACTTTTTTCATAGGTTTTATGAGTCGGTTACTTTCAGTTAAGGTGTGGAACAAACCGAGTCACATTTGAATATTCGAACATTCATGCATGCTTATGCGAAGTATGAGATGAGGATAACAAAAGGAAAATTTCACGATTCTACTGCGTATCAGTCTTCGGAAACGTGGGTGTATACGAATATTTATATATTCATTCGAAAGCTACATAGTCGACTCTCTGAATGTTGCGGAAACGTAATTTGCACCTATTCTTGTAAGATTATGATATTTTTTACAGTAACTAGAAACACATCACCAATTCTGCTGGACTCGTTCACACTTCGGTCACGAATCAATCTAAAAAGTTAGTTGTCGAGTTTATCTCATGCAGCAGATCTTGGAGGCGATTGCTGCGTCTATTGATTCGATGGTTGAAGAACTGGTTTAGACACTGGGCCTGGGAGTCAAGCAGCGGGTACAACTTCTGAGCAGTTGATGGGAATCGATTTAAAGGGCAAAACAATCGGAAGGAGGTGTTTTTTGAGCGAATCAGGCACAAAGACGGGTACAAGAAAGAGCGTGACTGTGAAGAAGAACCACTGGAAAATGGCGCAATTAAGGTTGCAAACTGGCCGCTTGGAGCTTGGTCACTGAGGGAAAAAGCACGTGATTTACCATGCGAACCGCGCTGCGTTAAGTGGAACCGGCATCCAGAAGGGGGGGATGCCTTCTGTGGATATCACTTCCAGGAAGATGTACTCAGGCCCTCAACGAGCGGAACTGTGCGTACCTCAGCTACCCTCGGCTCCTGCAGAACCTTGGCGGCAGCGTGTCGAACGAGCTGGGAGACGGCCGCATCGCCAAACGCCGCTCCTAGTTCGGAAGAGGAAGCAAGTGTGAACAGCGAAGTGAATATTAACGCGGTGAGCATGTCAGAATTCGGCTGGACGGCGAAGCTCAGCAGCTGGTCATTGTAGGACGCTGCCGGTTAGTCGCGAGCAGAAGGAGTCACAGCACGGGGGTTCCAGAGCTCGAAACGACGCCGCTCATTCGGGAAACGAGTAGGGCGACCAACCAGTAGTGGGTGGGGGAGAGTGGCGGCGACTGGCGCCGAGTGCCGTCTTCGCAAAACCGGGGCAGACGTCAGTCGGGGCGGGGCGGGACCATCGTTCGCACTCTCCGAAATGCGTCCGCTGGTCGCGCTCAAACTCGCTAGCTTCGTTCAGATAGCGCTGTTAGCTTCTCGACAGGACTTTCATCCTCTACTCGACGCTCCACCACATTTGCCAGGAGTTCGTCTCCGGCTTTTCCCTTCTGGGATCTCCTACTTGAGTCAGGTAGTTATTATTACCGACTTTTCTCTATATAGTACTTGTTAAGCTGTGCACTCCTACCATAACTGCTAAACTAGTTTCTGCATAAACAACGATGACTTTCTGTGATATCGGTATGGCTTTTTTCTGATCTCAGATAACCAATAGTGTTCTCTTGATCCTTTCCCCACTTCCTAGCCAAATTCACTGCTAAATTGTATTAGCATCTGGGTTACAATGATTCCTGTGAACTTCATCCTTTGTTCTCTAACTTTATTTTACAACGTTAGCGGCGTCTTCAAAAGCTTCAGATGATAGATGAAAGCCTGGAATTCTAAAAGGAGTTCTCACAGTTCATCTGCAAGTCTGTGGTGCATAGATCTAAGTGTGATGTTACAAAAAAAACTATCAGCAACATTCTTTTTCCTATACGAATTGACTATTCATTGTTTTAACTAAAATGACAATCCCCGAAAACACATAAGAACTCGTACTGATAGCATCGTGGCAACTGTGGCGCCAGAAATAACTGTATCTCACCAATCCGTTCTTGCTTCTGGTCCTCACATCAACTGAAGACAGACACGGCAGGAGCAAAGCCACTCCAGTTATTCAAAAAAGCCTCTGGATATTTTGCTGCACTTTCACTTCCTGAACTTCAACTGAAACTATTCGCCGTCGGTCGAGAATCACCCACATATGTAGAACTGAGAACAATTTTCCAGAAATTCCCTGTGGAACCTATGGGTAGGTAGAAAATGTAGCAAGAGATTTCACTTCTTCGTCCACTTCCTATACCATTTGGCAATCTATAGGAGATATTCTGAGCAGTTCCTATTCGCCGTCTCCGCCTATTCCTCATGGTCATAAAAGGCTAGCATGAGAACATTCAGAACAAGCGCAGTGGTGTCGTGTCTAGGAGAAAAAGCGGTGCAAGGGTGGAGGGTGGAGGCGGGGAGGGGAGGGTGGGGGGGGGGGAAGGTGTGAGCAGTTTAATACGCGGGAGAGTATGAAAATCAATTGATTTGTTGAGTGATTTAGGGAACGATTTGGAAATTTGAACGTTTGGAAGGGAGCAATCTTACAATCCTTACTGTACTCTCCTTAAGACTATCTTGCTCTCTCTTTCTCTTTCGAGCATTCTCATTTTTGATGTTGTGGAAATCGAGTATCCCTTTTCGAGTACATTTTCTAGCATTTTATTTATTTTTTGTTTATCAACCATACGCACTCAGGGGTCTTCATCAAATTCAGCTCAACAGAAGAATATTCAGTATGACAACATTAATGTTAATATTGCTAGAATTTTACACATTTTTCTAGTATATTCTAGTATACATATAAAACTCCTACTCAGCCAATTGTCTTACTCCTCCAGGAATGCTTCAGCTAGTACATCCAGCAGACGGATTCGCTGTATAACGAGACTCAATGCGTTATTTCTAGGTGGCCGCTAATGTTCTTGCCGAGCAACTGCCTCGCATTATTATTCCGGATGTGGAACATCGTCTGCCCGGAGATCAAGGCGTGATCTACATATCGCGGATCAAAATCTCCAGGTGACTGGATACCTTGGATGAAAATTGAATTATTAACTTCAGAGACTCTTTATACTTTCGGGACATAAAAAGGCAGTCTCATTCGAAGATTTTCCAGAATTCTTAGATTTTTCAGAATTCTCAGCGTCGTATTATATTTATTCCGAATATACATGGAGTTCAATTTAAATCAGTACGAAGTTCAGATCATGCTAACATTTATTAACATTCTCTTACTGAGAAACATTTTATTGTGGAGTGGAGAGATTACGAAATCGCTACTAACACTTTTGCAGGCAGATTTTGAGCTTTTTGTCGAGTACTTCTATGCTACGTCTATTCCTATTAGTGTAACTTCGTGAACTTTACACAGAAATATCGAGAAAATCCAGCTCCACCAAGACGGCTTCGGTTTTGACATAGTATTGGCTTGATGGCAGATGGCTCTATCTGGTCATAAATCTGTTGCGAATTGAAGAAACGAAGGAAATGTGTAATTGAGAGGCACTCATTCGAGCTGATTTATGTGTTTGTAGAGAGTCGTTTTCGCCACCATTGTGGTGACCGATGACTGAAAACTTTTGGGCTCGGATGGGTTAGTCTTGCTTGCACAAGACGCTCCGAGTACACTTAATGCAATGTAAAACTAAGAAAAATCCTTCTTCATATTTTTTCTATGAGTGACTCATATCTGTTAGTGACAATTCGGGTAATTGCCAGCAAGGTTATTGCATACGAACTCTCTGTCCAGCCATCATGGAACGGAATGGGCTGACTCATCCATCAATGGTGTCATGTTGCTATTGCTCCAATGCCTACCGTGCTGTCGGCAACATCTGAGAAATTCCAACCTACCCTCCTATTCCTAACACTACGAAATACTCCATTTTTCTACAGGAATTCTCTATGGGATCAAATGCATTCCAAGGTCTTTAGCTAATGGCCTCGCTTCTCTTTCCCCTAAGACAACATGCCGATTTCGCTGCCAATGTCTCCATGATAACACGTATGTCGTAGTGCGCGGCGGCTTAGTGGCCAAACGCAGATTTCGATCTGGTTTCCGCACTTGCAAAGACACACACACATATCCCATCCCATAGATGGTCATGTCGTCCTTCCACTACTTGCACACGTTAACTGGATTTTCCAGCTGAAACTTTATAACTTGTTAGCGTTCACTTATCTGCGCCACGACACGATCTCTGGCTCCCATATGAATGACCGGAAAGAGTTTGTCGACGGTGGGAATAACTGCTGCAAGTCTGCATCAGGAGGAGTTCTGTGGTGATCCTACGTACATCCAGGGTTACATCGCTCCGTTTTCACAGATATTCTGGGTCAGCCCCATCTACGACAAGCAATGAACAGAAGGAAACTCCTGCCCTTCATAAAGAAACTTGGGGAAGGATCTTTTCTGCCCACCGCTTGTATACGGGCTTTGGATATTCGGAAATGCTGTGCTTTTATTTGTTTATTTTTATTTATTCGATTATTTGTTCTAGGAATTTCTACAGTTTTCTTAGTACAGCTCAACCTAATGAATCTTGTACAGAGGCAGAAGCATCGTGTACAACCTATTGCACACGCTGTTATAAATATGTTATTTGAGTGGTTTCCGTTTGGAACCCGGGTAAATTCCGCTCAATTTCCCGCCACGTTCCTCAGTCGTTCCCAAGAAAACTGGGCGGAAATCGTCGGCATAGAATAGCCAGAGTAGGTGAGGGTTTGCAAGCAGGAAAAAACTGAAGTTGCCAATCATGTGCTCGGTCTGCGTGGTGGTTTGCAGCCTAACTGCTTCAAATGGGGCACAATATCGTTGTAATTTGCCACCATGACGACTATTACGTCCTGAGGCCTTATACCGGCATGTTTTCTAACGAATAAAATATACAGATTTCTTCTACAAAAAATTTCCCCTGGAATTGGTTAAAAACTAAATACTTAAAAATGTTTAATCTAATCAAAGGTTCCATACCTTGTCGAGATCTAGGCATACTTTCCTAGTTGAGAGTGACGTTCGTCATGATCTTCTGGTGAATTAAGTGTCATGGACCAAATTTGTTTGCCATGGTCATATGTACAGAGGAGCATAAGACCTGTGGAGTCTCTCGCCGACAGAAGGTAATCATTTGGACGCAACGTACTCGGGAAGGCTAGGAACCGTGTATTGTATAAGATTGAAAGATGCAAATCCCACGACCAAGGCATGCGTGCTCATGCAAAGCAAAAAAGAAACAGTGCCTCTGCATGGGCTTGAGAAAATATCCGGGTTATCCGCGCGTTCTGCATCGAATTTGCATTGAATTTGGCGACGCTTAGGTTCTGCATGGAAATGCGTGGGTTATGCATAGACGTCCTTCATTCTCATGTAGTACACGGTTCCTGGGTTCCCTGAGAGTGGTGAAATCAAAGGAAAAAAAAACAGCCCATGCATATCCATGAAAAAACTTATGCGCCTGCAAAGCCAATGCAAATCCGGCGCAAAACAGATGAAAAACGCATGATTTTTTCAATCCCATGCAGAACGTATGCATATCTATGCAAAACACGTCTTCTCCGCCTGCTGAATAGCTTAACTAGAGAGCCATCTTTGAGCTGAAGTCGATCACAGCGTCTTCGATTGTTTGCCCGATGTGGGATTCGCTTTTTAGTCCAAGGCTTCAAAAACCGATCTTCGGAAGCGACATTTCTCCTGTTGATAACGAGTCTTGTGTCTAGCGCGGAACGACGTTGTCAGACCGCTTTTTGTCTCGACCGTGGCAAGACCCACGAGCTTATTCCCTGATGGCGTGCTAGCGTGTATAGTGAAAGTGCGGGAAAAGGGAGCACTATCAGCCTACCCGCAAGTCCACCCATAACCGCTGGGAAACCTAGCCAATCACAAAAAGGGGATTTATGCATGAAGTCACACCAAAGTGCGCTCTCAAGAAGCTGTTCTGTCTTCTTCGTTCAGCCTTTTTCTGTAGTGAACTACGACGTGATCTTTGCTTGCATCAGGTTTCGACGCGCTCAAATCCACGACGTCTCGACGTCCGCTCCGAATCGGATCTCATGGACGATGAAAAACCTCGACCTCGGGTCTGTTAGCACGGTTTCACGTTTTATGCTCATCAGTACTAGCGTGAGAAGTTCAAATCTCGAGGTAGTAATTTTTCCTGTGCAATTAAACATCCAGATACATTCTTCAAGACACAGTCGCACCTTGGAATCATTTTCGAGATCTTTATATGAATTTCATTATACCGTCAAATGTGATCACAACCATTTATGTGATTCTGAACAAAAGTTCCAGAAACTCCGTTTTGAGCACAATATTATGGGCTGCAGCTAGGAGGGGGAGGGCGAGTACGAGATTTTAGGTTTGAAAGAGCCATTTCGAAAGGGTTTAGTTACGAAGTCCTCTCATCATGCATCTCTTGCTGAGAGCGTACTAATCAACAGGTTAGCAAGTGCTCTCCAAGTTTGGCCAACATGTGGACACACGGTGAAGCAACTCGTACTGGTACCTCGGCTCCGCCCACTTGCTCCTAGAAGGGTAGGCTCAAAAACTGAATGCCCGGCACTTTCATACGGGGACATAAATACCAATGCGGCCGTGGGACTCTGTAGATCTCGGCGACGTAAAGATATCGAAAACAATTCTAAGCAGAGACTGCACCTTTGGTGTATTTTGTTACATCTTGTTTTTCTTTCTATTTTCACAGCTGCCTTTGCAAATCTGCGTTTGATTACTTATAAAAAGAGAATTAATTATAAAATGTTCTCACTTTGGAAATATCGGCTGCAAAATGATTTTTGAGAGACTTCTTCCTTTCTTCACCTCATTTGCTATCACCACAATCACTTTCACTACCTTCTGCACAAATCCGTGTTCGACATTCTGACGATTTAGTTTCATTGGCTACCTGAGTGGAGCTGTGAACATCGTTGTACCGTTCAACCTAACAGGCCAAGCTGAAGTTCAAGCTGAAGGGCTCTCTGTCCATCTGGATAGCTCGGTATGTTCTCCTGGCGTTATGAAGCAGATGTGTAGAATTATGTCCTCGGATAATTGGGTCAAGAACATCTACAGTTATTCGCTATGCACTAATGCACATTGCATTTTGGAACATATTTAACTCCAGCTCACGAGTTGAGGGAACCGTGGTTGTTGTGGGATTTGAAGTACTTTTGCAATGTGTATGTACTTCGCGCAAATCTCGTAAAACATTATGTAACTTTAACCTGCATTGAATGGGATGTGTATGAAGTGGGCATGAAATCTACATTTAGTCTGTATGAAATGTTCATGACTCGGATTTTTGATGCGGAACTAGCGATATGCAATAATTTAATAAGCAATTGCTTGGAACCAGAGCACATTTCATACAAAGCCCGTATCAATCACGATCTTGGTCATGCAACTATAGGTTATTTCATGCAAACAGCAAAGAAACCAGTAGGTTTTTCTGAGGAGCGCCGAGAACCCGTACTGTGTTAGTCGGTGCGGGCCAGAACGACTGGAGTTCCCTGTAAGTTGAGATGTACGTAGATGTGAAATCCTTGCAATTTGAGATTGAACGCGCTCCAAACGGTTCCGCCCATGTCAGTACGCTCTCCTGCCATTCGACCATTCGAGCCGTCGACGTCATCAATCACAATGGAGGGCTTTTCGGTCTTGCCGTTACGGTATTCAAGGTAATTACGGTAATTTTTCTGACCTCGCTAACTTTTCGAGCGACTCAAAACGGGGACGCTCAGGCTGTCGCTACACTCAACTCGGAGTGTAGCCCTCCGCGTTGCCGTCTCTTAGTCGATATGATTTTAATAAGTATTGATCACAGCTTGTCAGAGACGCTCTGCTCAAATACGGTAAGTGTCGGAATCGTATCGCACGAACGACGGCGATGGAGTTTTTGACATAAGACTGCGTTTATACTGGAGAAACATGAAAAATGCAAATCCTAATCCTCGTCCTCGACGAAATGTATGATGCCCCTGCCACCATGCTCAACCTCAATTCGGCCAATGCCTATAGCATGATTTTCGAAGAAAAAAAGTATAAGTAGCACGTCACAGGTGCCGCGACCTGGCTTTGCGAGGATAACCGTCAACAGCCACATTACGATCGTAATACGCGCCTATTTACGTACATCCAGGATCACCGCCTTTCAACAGTTTGTATGTGCGCGATTGTCGCATCGCGATGGAGTATAAACCCTGCCTAGTGGAGTATGGTAATGCCTGCCAGAAGTGATTTTGTTAAAGGTTTGCCCTTGCTCTGCAAAACTCAAACAGATAGCGTTGTAGAAATTATTAGGTCGTCAAGTATGAAATGTCCGATTTTGGATGAGAAGATTTCGAGTTTTGTTTCTAAAGCAAGATGCAGTATAAGATATCCGAATATGCTCCTATACTATCCCCACAGCCTTGCCATCTTAACTGCAGCTTGATTGCGCCAACAGCTTGGAAACGTGGAAAGCTAGTAGCAATCAAGTGGCGAAGAGCGTTTTCCAACATCATGTTGAAATTGAACATTTTCTCCAGCAAGAAGTGAGCTAATCCCTGAAAGGAGTTGTGGTCAAATAGAGCAAGGTTTGCCAGTACAGTGAGTGGCAGGTGGTTCCTCATCCTTGCTCCTCTGGCTTAAGCAGCGTGGATTTGTGAAAAATGGTCAAAAATTGGCACCCATTTTTGAGGGTCAAACTGGGAAAAATTCGTTTACCGAACCACTTTTAATGGTCATATTGCCTTGAGTACCTAAATATTATTGGATTATAAAGGTCACACCTTGCTGCTTACGCTGACCTAGTTTGACTCCTATCCGCTTCGGCTACGGCTTCCAGCTCATCGATATCCAGGTTCATCATAAGGCTCACTTTGGAGCTTCATTTCACCTGAGCGGAACTTCCCAAGCAAACGCTGTTCAGTGCATTTACTAGCCAAATGTCCCTTAACACTACCCTGATGTTCCCAGCTTTCTCAGCTCTAATGGCTGGAAAATGGAACCTATGTTCCAAAACGACACGATTTTTCGTCTTTGAGTAGTTCTACAAAAAATGCTTCCAAACAAAGATTTGAACGCTGATCAAAAACCCGGGTGGTAAATTTGAAAGAGGGAGAATGTCCTTCATAGTGAAAAGAAAGATGAGATGTGATCTAACAATGCTTCGAAGATAGCGACTGTCAAACTGACCGCTTGTAAAATCAGACATTTCATACTTGACGACCTAATAGTAGCAAAAACTGTACCTGTCTGCTGCAAAAAAATTTAATGTGCAACATCCAAGCAGCTTTAGGCAAAAATCGCTCTGCCAGCAATATTGGATTATTATTTGCAATATTTTTGTGAAATCAATCAAATACAATGATCTACGCCTTGAAATGGTGATCGATTCCTTTAGCAAGGAGTGTCAGACAACGTACGACTACTGCTGCAAGGACTGATCTGCAAGAAAGTGCGGAAATACCTGGACGAGGACCTGAACGAAAAGGTCTCTGCCCGGAATTCCCAACTCTCTTGTGAGCGATTGAGATCATCTCTTCTTTAGCTGGCCGAAGTGCAGACGAGAAGCCCCCTGACCGAAGCGATTGAGGCGAACGCGGTACGATCTACCAGACTCTCATCAGCTGTAGGTGGCATCACAATAGGCAGCATTCTCGGAAAGGTTTGTTCCAGCAAAAAGGAGATTGCAACTCATTTGCCTTTTTATAACACCAATATGAATCTTGCAGAGCTTCTCCAAGGATTTCTACATCGACTTCAGGTAGGGAAGCACCCTTTTCCGGATTCGCTGCACTGGTCCCGGACAAGAACTCTCATTTCAGATTGCGGGAAGACCCGTACTGTGGTAGAAATACTGTAGATATTGCATGTGCTGGCGAAATCTCGTACAAGGGCGAGGGCGGCACTCCGTTCGGACCTCCGCCCATCCAGTGGTTGCGCACGCAGGCGGACTCGCACATGGTCATGCTCCAGGTCTCCGACTACCTGCCCAACTCGCTCTTCTACCACGCACACAAGTTCGTTATTTTCCTCAATTGTTGTCGCCTTGTACTGGTAGAACATGGAGGCGCACGTGACGCATATTCAGAAAATGCATGTGAGCAAGGCAACTTGATCTGATCATGCTACTCTCCAAAACAGAAAGAAATGCGAAGTTCCCATTTGCTGTGATTTGCTGAGTGAGCTGTGATAGTTCGTGAGCGAAAACGATCCATAAAACCTAGGACAGTTCCGCCATTTTACTTTGGGCACTTTTGTAGAGCTGACAGGTTGTCGGTGAAAAGAGGACGAGAACAAGTCGCCGATATATTTATATGACGATAACTTGTAGGCAAGGGAAGGTAAAAACAAGTTGTTGACAAATTTTTGGGCGAGCCATTTTCAGATGCGATCAGAAACTTGCTCGCCAAATGCTTGGAGACAAGCTGATTTTGCGGTTCTGAGAGTCCTTCAATCATTTTTAAAAACATGGACGCAGCAAAAGCCGCAAAAGTTAAGTCAGAACGAATATGAATCATAAAGGGAAGATGAAATTCTAGAAAACACGGAACCAATATATTATGGTTGAAACAATGCGCTGTTCACATGTGACGAATGTCCAAGCTTCGCTGAACTTCCCTTAACTAGTAAATCTTGAACATGTAATTTATAGTGTTTGGTCAGAAAGCTCTACATTTTTTGGAGAATAATGAAGTAAAATGTGGAAAATGGAAGACAAAAATTTGGATATGAAAATAATTAGATGCTAACATTACTATTAGATCGTCAAGTATGAAATGTCCGATTTTATGAGCGGTCAGTTTG
>JBAJFG010000318.1:0-42328 GCA_037903475.1 Ancylostoma caninum
AAATTTCTTGAAGTGCTAGGCTGTCAACGTCCATAATCGACCGTTCGGGGTACCTACCCTTAGACATGACGCTCCACATCCCTCCCCTCTAATCTGTAAGTTCTGCTGCTGAAATATTCAGCTGTGGTGATTCCTGAATTGATCCAATGCTAGTTAATTCGCGAATGCACAAAATTCCGTGCAAACTGGAAGTTTTTTCGCTTGAGGATACGAATTTGCTCTTGATGGATGCTCTGGATCAACATGGTGGCACAAAAGGGAAGCATAACACATAGTTAGCGTCAATAGGTGTGCGTTTTTTGTGGCCCCGAAGAGCACGCTGCGCGACCGCGCCACTCGCGATGGAATCGTAGTCAGGCCTTTCGTGATAGTTGTTCATCATGTTTGTGACGGTAACTATCAGGAAAACTAACCAAATATCAAGGAAAACCTGTAGTTTATTGCCCCTGAGCCCCTGAGAGGATCTCAACGCGAGCGGCGCGGTCGGGTTGCGTGCTTCATGCACGGCCATTGACGCTCACTGTGAGTTAATTCAAGTTTGCTATTTCAGGACTTTACTAATGAAAGGATTGCAAGAAAAATGGAAGAACGAATGCTCGCTTGCTCTCTTCTCATGAGCACAGAAGAAGACAAATTTCCATGGCAAGGCGGTCGCAAGACTTATTGAGAGCCATCGTTAATCAATTGCCAACTAATAGCGAGCGATTGGCGGCAGAGATGCGCTTGATTCGCCGAATACATAATCAGAGCCTTTGCCGTTGTGTTCTCGGCCTTCTTCAGACGATTGTTCAGCGTCCGAGTGGCTTGGAGCACCCCCCCCCCCACTCGAGCGCGGTCGCTGCATTGTTGGAAGACATTACTTGTGAGGTAATGAGGAATATTCGGCATCGAGTGCTCAGTGTGGCTTTAAGAGAAATTGCGACTCACACGATGAATTCATGGGTAGTGAAGAATTTGCCTGATATGGTTGCCTATGTTGATTGCAGTATGAAAAAGCGCAAACAAACCCTAAGCTTGTCGTCCCAGTCGCAAAGCTCGCGGCTCAGCTGCCAGATTCTCACAGAGCTTAGCCCACATACTTTGCCTACACATGTGTTCTCTCAATTTGTCAAGACTACGATGAAGTTGAAAACGACAGATCGAATATTATATCTATCTTTCAACTTTTGTCGAAAAATAGCTGATGTTTTTGACGAACGAAGAAGCAGGAAGTACGAGCGAGTTCTGCGGTATTGGTTACCTTCATGGAACAGGAACTCATCACAGCTGTGAATGGCTACTATGGCTTGCTTCTAACAAGGTTGAGACACGCAAAACGAGCGTTCAGGACTGGGATTCAATCAACGATAACCAAGCAAACCAACGATGAGTAGTGTGATCACTCATCGTATAGACTATTTATTTCTAGAAGACGCAGGTCCCGAAAGTTGACTTGCTATCCTTCTCTTCTCTGCAATACCTTTAGTAGGTGTCCTTTGCATTTAGAAAGTAGGAAATATTCGAAAATTCACAGACACTGCATTTTCAATTTTCCGTTCCCTGAGTGGCTCTCCAGTAACACAAGCAACTTGGTCCAAAACACCTTACTTTCATTTGTGCTAAAAGGTTGCAGACGTGTTTCAATGGAAAAACGCCCAATGTGCAAAAGGCCCATTTTCTGCGCCGCCAAAATCGACTATAAATCGAGTTTGGGCGTTGCCTAAAATTTCGATAACTTTGCTGGCAAATGGTTTACCATCCGTCATCGTCTTCAGGGTTTTTGTAGTTTGGGTGCCAGCCACCTTGCGCAGTTTCAGGAGCTCTATCTACTCAAAAAAAAATCGCCAGCGAACTCCCAAAAATGGCGGTCACGGATTCCTCCACTTTGCAGCTTCTCGTGTTCTGAACATAGGGCGCTAGGGACGTGCTCATAGAAACCCTGATAACTCTGCAGCACGAATACAGCCCGAATGGCGCAGTGGTTCTAGTAGAATCCCTAGCAGCAACAGTTCGCAGTTGTTACTATCCTCCCCTCAATTGCTGCCATCCCTCAGCAATCGTTGTCAAAATGACGAAAGTTTGAGCAGTAATCAAGGGGAGAATTGCAGCAACTGGCAATAGTCCTACTCGAACGATTACGCCGTTTGGGCTGCGTTCGTACTGGTCTTCAGAAATCATAGAAATTATACCGCTTGTCAAGGTTGTACTCCGGTAAGGTAGTAGGAAAAATAATGTCGGCGAGAAAAAAAAAACAGGACTTCTTCACCAACCAAAGAGCTGCTTCACTTAATGGTCTTCCTTGCCTGTTGACATTTTATTTAGAGTTTCAAAGTGATGATGAAGTATTTGCTCGGACCTCATATGGCTGCCTCACTGCAGTTTCTAACGTTCAGTAGGGTAGCTACGACCTCTGTACCATGGGTGATAGGTATAGTTTGACCACTTGGAATTCGTTACCTGCGTCAGAATGTATGTACTTGTTGCCTTCAAACGACAAAAAAAATGACTTGACATTGCATTTTGTCTCAAGTTACTTTGGGAAAAGTTCTGTTTGAGTGCGCATAAGCCTGTCGCAATAAATATGGCCCATTTCGAACAAGTCTGTCAAGAAGCACGCTCAGAAAATTTTCATTAGGGTACCAAGGCGCTTTCCAAATGGATCGCTCTTGACTTCATTCTTCCAAGAAAAACTCGTAAAAAAGTTAACCGTTAACCAGGAAAATAGCCACATTCCATCGTGTCGACGTTTAGAAAAAGTCGGATGTGGCAATTTCGTCAAGGATTTTTTAATCCATGCTCAAAGAGAGTGAGAGCAGTATCTTGCATATTTAATATTTATTCATTCATTTAATACACGCGAGCTGTTCTAACAACAAAACAGAAACATGGACACGCATAAATAAATGTGTATTAGTGTTGTCCTATGGAATATGCATTTTATTATAATTAACATGTATCATAGTTCCGTCCCATGGAATATGCAAAGAAATTCTCTATTAAACTGTTCAAAATAACTTATTCTAATCAATAACTATGTAAACAAAACAATCACTGCTGGACGGCAATCTAAGTGCTCTTACGAAATGAGCCAAGGAAAACTAATGAGCATTATACAGTATGTATTGTTTTGGGTTCACTTGTCGAAGTAGGCGATATCCTTATGAAGAAGCCAGTGCGTTCGGCATTCACCTTTGCCCTGAAACCAGATCATGGTTATATTATATATTATCAAGTACGTTACAAATACACCAAAGCATACCTTGATATCCATTTCTCCTCGTTCGGTAGTTACAAATTCTGGATATTCATTAGCAAGAAGATCTTTCGATGCTTGAGATATTTGAATCCTCCCTGGTTCTCCAGTGGATTCCATTCGTGACGCCATGTTTACCTGAAATAAAGTTGTTTACAAGACTAATATCCAGATTATACGTCATAGATTGGGCCCTGCAGCCTCTCGTTACTATAATTGCTTACCGTGTCTCCGAACAGACAGTATCTCGGAGCGTTCAAGCCCACAACGGCAGCAGCCACTGGTCCGCTATGAAAACCCACACGAATGACTAGTTTTTCCGATTTTCGGTGAGGGATACGGTACGTGATGAGGAACTGAAATTAGCTGGTGTGGTTAGTTTGTGGCCTATTTTGTGAGCAACCCTTGGCAAACCTCCATTATCTCGAGGGCAATGTCTGATACATTGCAAATGTGTCGTTTTCCATTTTCTTCAGGTATTCCCGAAACGACCATATAGGCGTCTCCAATCGTCTCGACCTGAATTTTTGAACAATAACCCCTTTTTTTCTTGTTCTATCTGAGGTGAAATATTTTACTCAATTTACCATTATTTATTGCTTTTAATGACTGTATTACTAGGGGAGTGTGCGGTGCAGTGGCAAGTGGCGCGCTGCGCACGCACACGGTGGTTCGATCCCGCCTGAGGCCAACCAAGCCCTCCATTCTCTCAGGGCTGGGATTCATGAAAGGATAACCAAGCAAACCTAGGCTAGCAAACCAATTTTTGCCATCTGCGTCTCTTAGCTCTATGTAGCCAGTACGATAACCATTCAGGCTAGCCATCTCTGGTTTGCTTGGTTATCATTCTGTGAATCCCAGCCCAGGTCCGTAAATTGTTACCAACGGAGTATGGTAGGATGAAGCGTTGACTCGGTACATCAGATTCAATCCTTCAATCCACTTTACGCTTTCAATGCCTCTACGATGCTCAGATGAAGTCGAGTGCGTTGCGTATTCCACGAACGGGGTTAATTACGCCGACCGCTTTATTCTTTATCCCTAGTTTTCGCAGAATACATATAGCTATGCAGCCACGCTCCAGTAATGTACACAGTGGTCAAGAAAATCACACCTTTCTTAGTTTCGAAGCATCTTTTGCACTACTACTCATCGATGAAATGATGTCTTACATATGTTGACAGTGGCAAGATGTTGACCAAAAGGCTCGTCTTTTGTGCAGAAGGATGCTCAGGCTTGGAGAAGCATGTCACTTCGAGTTCACTATGAGTGCTATTCGGTTGCTAGACGGTCGCGACAGAGAGAGAGAGAGATCTCATGATGGTACCACCATGTAGGTATTGGCGCTTTGTTAAGCCATTTGAGAAATCTGCAAAAGGAGGGCCAGAGACAAGTTGCTGGCAAAAATTCAAGAGCTATAGTCTGTTAGCTCAACGAAGGTCGAATGACTTTGTCTGCAATTACGGCCTCAGCATGGTGTCGTCCAAATGACCTAATTTTTGCACTTTCTTCTGTAAGTTTTGATACGTACATATGTAGTGTAATTCCTTCCACTTTGATGTTTCTCTACTTCCAGTTTAGTAAAATCTCCTTCCATATGCATCCTACGTCGTCCTGGCATCGATGGAATCAGTGCCGGTGTAAGTGCGGAAAAAGTCACTCCATCGGCCCTCTCTGAGCTAACAGACTACGCAACAGTTTATATCGCTTTAGAAAATTCACATAACTGCGTGCGAGCATAAAAAATTCTTCAGCGCGCGAACATAAACAAATGCGCACCATCTGATAAGCGAGCTGCGCGGTTATGTATAAAAAAGAAGGACGGGAACATCATGGTGCGATCGTTTTACTTTCTTGAATTTGCCTCCCTTCTTTATGCCTTTTTTGTTCGCTTATTTTTGCATTCGGTTATTTTAGCAATGTTCGATGTTCGTTTAATTTTTGCTCTATTTTCTCCTCAAAGAACGGTTTAATTACCAATGTTCAAGTCGAGGGAAATAAATCTGGCTGTGTCGTCCCGCGTGGCAAACGATTGAACTGAACCGATCGAAAAATTCTCAGTTTGTGGAGAATACTTGCACGCATTTACGCCTTTTCTCGGACAATCCTCGTTGTGACACCTCAATTCTGTTGGGAAAAGAAGGTGGGTACAATGGAGGAGAACAAGCCCCAGTCTCTCCTGCGGAGCATCCATTGGCAATACAGATTTCACAACTAACCTTGTACCCATCACGTTTGTTGATAATTTCGTCGAACCCTGAGTAGACGCTGTTCAGAAGGTTGACAACCTGAATTCATCTCAATAAACACATATTATTTTGCTGTCCTACATGGAACGGACAAAGAAAGCTGACCTCAATCGGACTCGAAGAACCGCAGAGTTTCGTAAAGCCAACTACGTCGGTGAAAAGCACCGTAGCCGAAGAGTACATCTTCGGAGCCACTGGACGTCCATTCTTCAGCTCGTTAGCCACGTACCTATGTAGTCAGAACGCTTATAGATTTCAGAATAATGCTGCTGCAAACTGCTGTGAAGAGTAATTACTTTGGCAGAAGTTGAGAGAGTATCTTGTCAGCACGTAACGTTGCCTGCTCCAACATCGCGGTTCTTTCACCCACGAGCTTCTCCAGGTTGTTGGCATATTCTTCCATCATTCGGGTCATTGAATCGACGAGACTTCCTTTTCTGGAAATTCATGAACTCTATGATTCACTCGGCGATCAACACCAGGCGTCACATACGTTTTCATTATGGATTCCGTAGACAATCTCACTCGACGGATAGAAGGCCGTGCTTCTGGAGAGTCGTGCCAACAATCCTGAAGAACAGAGTCATTAAACGTGCACTTAGCGAGCACTACGGAGCATTCAGCACCCACCTGCAGGAGAGCTTGAAGATCAGGGTGCAGCTGTTTGTCTTTTTGGATCTGTGGTCGAGTAATCTTCTCTCCTTCCGCTGCTTTTGTGCTGATTTCTAAACAAAAACTAATCTTTATTAGCAGTAGTCATTGGAATGTCATGCTGCAGTGCATGTGATTTCGTTCACAAACGTCTAATACTTAGTAGCATTCGTTCAGGAACACCTTGTACCCAATATCACCCCAATCGAAGTGAAATTCTTGAGCGCTCTCCTCCTTCCGGATAGCAGTGGAGATCCTCGCTTACTTACCACGAGCCACAGGGAATTTCAAATGTTGACTCTCGTCGTGCCCAGCAGAATACATATGCCGCAAGGTGGGAGGGAGCGAGATGACGTGTATGGTTAATGAAGGCCAGAGCACGCCAGAGTTACGAGACCTCGGCGCGATTCATAGGACTTTGGCGTGAACTCAGCCTTCATTGAGTGTGGATCCGCTTGGGGCACCGTTCAATTCTTGCTGGGCTTCGCTTGTGGGTTAGCCAGAAAAAACTGCAGGAACTTGAGACATCTCTTGTACACCATTAGTGGAGTGGGAAGGGCATCTTTGGGAACACAATCCCCTCTTCCAAAATCCGACTTGAGAAAGGATTCATGTACATTTTGACGGCAACGACATAATGAAGTCCTGCCATCACGAAGAATGCAAGCAGCCCCAAAGCCATGACTGGATTTTTGCGGTGAAATTTTTTTTTCTAGATGCACAGTCACTCAATTTTTGCTCATACTGAACACCGACGATAATTATATTGTTTTTTTTTTGAATTGCACTAATATTTCGATCCCGAGTTGTACGGGTTTTATAATAAGAAGGTTTAACCTAATTTAGCTTGCTAGCTAATAAAGTCGCGAACAGCGGATGAAACGTACCGCACAAACTGTAAACTGCCTACACTTAAATTTTGCATTGCATGGAATCGAAAACTCCAGGAACTCTAACGAAATGACGTGATTGCAACTTGAAAATAATGTTGAGTCACTCCTTTTCCAAGTCAAAGTGGTTCCTTTTTTTCATATAACACAACAGACGCTCATAACGGTGTTAGTCCCTCCACTCTCTTAGTCTTCTAAAGACAATCGTGGTAACTACATGTCGAGTGCAGCAAGTTTTTTTTTCTTCGTTATTCCTGCCACTGGTTGGTTAGTGCCACTTGGAGTGAAAATTTCAACTGTTGAACAAATAAAATCTGTCCAGTGACGGTCGCATATAAGCGCAACATGATGGTTGATTCTCAGCATGAGAGTAGGGGAGGGGGGGGGGGGGGGAAGGGGCTGCTCGTTATGTATAGGTATTCAGTTATTTTGTATGGGCAATTATTCTATATCACCTTCCATATCCATTGACAGTGCGACTGGTTCAACTCTTTTCAAAAATAACATTCGCGATTATGACAAATGCTGACATACATAGGACGCCCCCCCCCCCCCCCCGAGAAACGGTCGGCAAATTTTTGAAATTACTTTACAACACATATAAAAATCTTGTATTAGTTTACTTTTACTCGTTTATTTTTAATACTATTTCTAATATTAATTTTGTTTTTCATTTATTATTATAATTAATATTTTTATTAATTTTGTTTTCCGTCTGAGTCCTAAAAACGGCGGAGACCCCACTTTTTTCCCACGCCCCCACTCCCGCCCACTTTCTCCGTCCGCCACTGATACGTACATATAGTCCTTGTCGAAAAGATAGACGGATTGCGCGTGCGGTTTCATATCGTCGCGGCCGCAGAATCGCGTTGGGACCTACTGCACCCTCTCAACCAGAGCATGCTCTCTCCGTATCCATCGTTGAGGTCTCACCGCGTTTCCGCAGTCACGGAATCCGTCTATCTTTTCGACAAGGACTATACATATATGTCAAATCAATTCTGGGATTGAACATTTCGAATATAATACTTACCGTTAAGATCCACCTTGTCATTGAAGGGCAAAGACCTGAACAGGATCTCGTACATTACCATTCCAAATGCATAGATATCGGCTGATCTTCTTTTCTCAATTGTCTAAAAGCACATTTCTCAAAGAAGTTTTGAGGAGTTTGTCTTAGAGGACATTTTGATAGGCCTAGACAAACCTGTGCAACCCATTTCTGGTCAACGCGTCGTTTCTGATTCTTCTCATTGGAAACTCGTATTTCCGGGGCAACGTAGAGGATGCCTGATGTTTGAACATTCGGTAAATAGACCAATTATAAGTTAATAAAAATAATTATCACTCTCAAGACATCGCAAGAAATTTTCCAGACCATGGATCTGGGAACCCCACTATAAACATGATCTCCTACTTTCGACTGGAAACGGGGTCGCTTGGTTCTTTGAAGTCCCAAAACAACTATTTTTTGCAACAAACATCGGGCGTTCTTATGCCTGAGGGTAGCCTCTCCTCGCAAATTTTCACAATATTTTTTGAAGGCACCTCAGGATCACTTTTGAGATTTGAAACGAATTGCCTAAAGCTGCTGATCACAACCGTATATGTGATCCTGTGCAAAAATGGCGAAAAAACCGTTTTTGACTGACGAGGAGACTGTGGGCGGAGCCGAGGGTCGGGCCAAGGCGCTGTTTGCATGATTCGGTCCCGGGAGCGCACCTTATGGAAAATCCGTGACTCCCGTGAGAGTGTCTCTTCCTCTCCTATCGGAATAGAAACTGCGAATCATGCGTGGCGAGCAAATTATACGAGAGGTGAAAACTTTGTAATTTTGCACTGGCTCCGCCCACATGCTCCTCAATGAGGCTTGAAAACGGGTTTTTTCGGCAGTTTTTCATGGAACCACATATATCATTGTGACCAGCAGCTACTGGAGGTTCTCTTCACGCGAAAGTCTCAGAAACTACTCCAAGGTGGGATGGTGCCTTTAAGGAGCTGAAATATCGTTGAAAGTGACCATGAACAGCAGTGGCATACGGAGGGAGGTGAAAAGTGAGGTGGAACGCTCACTCACTCTCCTGCCCTCTTGAGCGAAATGGGTGCGACAATAATTTCGAAGTACTGAACAGACGAGAAGTTGTGTTAGTGTTTTTGAAAACCTTTATTTCCTTATTTTTATTACTAATCAAGACAAGGATTGGTTATTGGATAAATGGGTGATTCTAGAGGGTATTACTTTTGGCACTAGCTATTTTTTGTCCCTGCAGGTTTTTGTTGCCCAAAGGCGCATTGACATGATAACAGGATCTTTACGAGAACTTCCTTTACCCAATCTTCTTGGAAAAAGCGATTGGTTGAAACTCACCCGTCTTCTGAGAGACACAAGTTTTTTCATCTCCATCGTCCTTCATCACCTCATCGTTGATGCTACCATGCTTAATCCATCTTGTCAGAGCATCCGATATCCCTACAACATTACTCTTTTTACAAATAACACTAAACTATAGCTACACCCCGCCCTTAACGCTAGTATATGCACCGTAATCTGTTAGTTTGACGAGCCAGTTACGATCTATGAGAGTAGACCATGTGGTTAATCTGCCATGAAATCCGATGTTCGATAGATGAAGGTACTCGAGTCCCTGCAGCAGATGTGTTTGTAGTCTTAGAGCATCACACCTTTAGCTGTTCATTAACGTACCAATGTAATATCCCTTATGAATGCTCCGTGAAACTTCTCGTCTAATATGAAGTGGTCATTGTAGATGACATCCTAGAACAGAAACTCTAAAATTTTGTTCAACTGTGTGCTGTACTACCAATTCTGAGCAATGTCATGTTCTGCCCCACTCCAGTGCTCCGATACAAAACACCGAAGCCATTTACCTGAAGCGTTCCCCTGGAGCAGAATTTCCAAAGAAGAAGCAATTCGGACTTCTCGTTGAATGCCATTCCCAGAAATGGATTGAGATTGTCATGTACGACCTGCTTCATCTAAATTTGAATTGGACCATATACCAGTTTAGTACCACATCACTTTGGGAGTAGTTTTGCAAAAAGCTGCCCTTGTGGAGCGTATTTTGTAGATTTTAATTTAACGTCCACATACATTACGAGTCATGAAATAGCGAAAAACATTGGACCAAAAATTGCATCATGAAAATAGGCGCACTCACAGGTGCAGAAACTCACCTTCATTAGAAGTGTGAGGTCGGCTCGTCCAAATTTGATTGGCCTCCGTTGTTCGTACATTTGGTAGGTGGCGTGGGTGTTCACTCCAATGATAGCGTGATGCTTCAATGCTACAGCATTCGTGTTGGACAGCTTTGTCCTTTGAGAATTCAATGAAAGCTGAAAACAATTCCATTTAAATGACCAAAGGACGATCCATATTAGTTGAATCTGATATCGTCAAGAAATAGCGAGATGGAACTAAAAGAACGACGAGTTCGTAGAGGAACAGCTTTATTCTTCACTAACCATTGACTTCACTTGCTCCTCGTCAACAATCTGCATGTCATCTCTGAGTATTCTCCACGGCATACTATCCAGCGCTTTGGTTTCGCTATAATGAAAAAAGGTTAATGAGCTGTTCTATGAATTTTCATCTTCCCTAATTCGTATGTGGAGTTTCACTTAAGTGCATGTTCAGAGAGGAAAAAAACGATTTCCCTTCATTAGAAATATCATTCATCTCCAGTAGAATTAATTTACACTCTGCGACACGACTGCCAGAGGGACGGGATGTCCCAAACCAACGTTGTTAAAGGCAGCACCCAAGGAAAATCTAGTTGCGAAAATTCGGAAAGTTTTGAAAAACCCTGGACTTCGGGAATAGTTTTGCCATACAGAGTGCTCTGAGAAGTGTTCGTTCACCTACTTACAGTAGAATCGCCTAGGACCAGACGGACTTGTTTCTCATTTGATGCACGGGTTTTCGCGGATGCACTCGCTTGCATTGGAGCACCGAAATGTTTATGGGGCGCGAAAAAGATCATTTGCCAGCTGATCTATCTGTGAAACCGTCGTTCTTCACAAGTGAATTCCTCATTAAGCTTTGAGCAATGTAGCGATTTACCTACTCCTCTCATTTCCCTATTGTTTTCTTTAATTGTGATTCTATTTCATTGCCATTCTATGGTAATTATTGCCGTTTATCCATCAATAGAGCTAGTTTCCGGCAAAAATTTTAACTTTCTCTCATTTCTTCCCTGTCAAGGAATCCCACGATGTTTGGATTTTCGAGTGACGTCTTTGTTGATTGGTACAAATCGTCCAATGGTTATTTGTTTTGTTACGGTGCGGAGAGGCTGTGGTTCAGGAAAAAAAACTTCTTTTCGCGAAAACCCGTCTGGTCAGAAAACGGTTGCATCGATCTTTTGCTCATCTATAGCCTGCGCGACTCGGCCACACCTATTGAATCCAACCTGAGCTTTTGAAAACTGTATTCTCAACGCTAACGGAAAGATCTGTTTTCAAGATAGTGTTCAGCACTTCAGCACCCTCGATACTCCCGAAATATGATCAAATGTTGAAGGCAAAATTTGGGTGCTGCCTTTAAGGCCTAGGGTAAAATTGACCCTCACTTTGTGTGGTTAAAAACGATAATGTGCACTACTGCACACAGAAAATTTCGGGCGTGGTACAGTTCTGCGATTGGTTCGTTCAAATGCTCCTCTCGTCCCAAACGGTTGACTCGTTCTCTTCACTCGCGATTCCACTATACATGACCATGCAAAATTTGAATGCGATAGAGGACGAGTCGATCGTGGAGGGGGGAAGGCCCGCCTCGTTTTCCCTCACGATGATACACACCCGAAAATTTCTTATTATATTGTGCTGCGGCAGCCTACTTTCTTCTACTGCACAAATCTAGACAAATCATACCAATATCTCCTCAGGAACCATGCTCCTACAATCGCCAAAATAATACAGATGGATGCCGAAACCGCAATAATGATCAACGTGTAGTCACACTTCTCACCCCTGAAATATCTCTTCATTGGCCATAATTACACAATATACTTTGAGAAATCGCACAGCTCTACCTGTATCCACAAACTGGCTCGTCCAGCGGTAAATTCCCATCAATCGATGGCCAGAACGCAGACAAAACTTCGGTTACATTCTAAAAGCGGTTGGAAATCATCGTGCATCAGGATGTGAGAAGAAAAGTTTCTTGTATAAAGTGAGCTACGATAGCGAGTTATATGAAGTGAAGGTCGATGGAGCTCACGAGATTGCGGACTTTAGCAACAGCAGCGCGACCGCGACGCGCGTTGCAATCGCTATACATCGCATACCACAAGTAGCAAGATTTTGTGATTTTTTAAATGTTGGCCGCGTTGGCGCGCTGCCGTGGTCGGAAGTTCGCAATTTTGAATTTCAAAAGAGGCAAAGAATAAGAGTTCAGGGTTGCTGACGCCCACTTCAGGAATTTTATTCATCGTTGAATGAAACGTACTATATCAAAGCATCCAGTGCCTGTCCGCAAGCCATCACAGTTGGCGATCATTTGAGGGGCCATGTTCGCAAATGGAGTTACCTAAACAGTGAATATTTTCTGGAAAGATGAAAAAGTTACAATATTATCACCATCACATCTGAAGATGAGCATAGCTCTGCGAGCTTTGTGATGAAAAATAGGCCCTAAGCTTCGTATATGTACATGACTCTGGTGAGTTTGCCTTCACCTGGTAGTTGGCTTAACTTCAGGCTGTGCAGACGGTGATCACCCAGAATGTCGGCTGGTTTAAACTCTCCTTTGCATTTTATGTGTTATGTTTTCCTGATGATACTGCCTTCCTTCTGTTTGTGCTATCCTAACAACCTCTTAGGTTTGGTTACCCAAGTTCGAGAATCTGATTGTTTAGTATTTACTTTTTATTTATTCACTGGTCACGAGTCCTAGGCTAGTATTCTGCTGGTATTCTACATTGTATGTAGTATTTTCTGTATCTGTTGTATGTAGTATTTCTTGTTCTGCTTATATTGATTATGCCCACGGTCTCCTTGACAGCTTAGTTCCGTGTTTTCTCTCCTTTCATATTGAGTTAGCCATCCCTTCTTTACTGACGAGTGCAGGGGATAACCGGAAACTTTAGTTTCTGCATAAGGTATGCAGGGAACGGAAACTAGACACAAGTGTCCTTCAATTTCTTCCTTATTCTTCTATTTTTTGCGGCATTATCCTGCTCTCTTGGAGACCTAAAATTAACTTGGTAAAAGCACCTGGTTTCTATTCTTGTCCACGAAGAACGCCGAGTAGAAAGGCACTCGTTCAGCTAGATCGTCTAACATTACAGTACCGCTACCAACGCCAGCACTGGAAACCATGCCTGAAATAATAAAAGTCGATCCCTTTCCTGGCATCGTTATTTACTGAAAACTCCACTTTTGACGCTTGCGTTAGAGACCATTCCTGGAAAGAAATAGCATCTGTTTCCTTGGTTTTATCGAAAAATGAACAGAGTACGGGATTTCTTCACCACTTATTTGTTTTAACGATGCCTTCTGCAAAAGATTGGTCTGTACCTAGTAAGAGTAGCCTCTATAGAAGCGGTTACGTCGCCAAATCTGTGCTGTTATGTGATGCCTCCACACCCATGGGCAATCTACACATTTATTTACATCCCTATCTGTCCTGAATCAATTTTCATTGTCTGTATTCTGTGGTATGATGCATTCCCAGAACCACATACGTTACTTATGTTGCGTGTTTGACGTCACTTTAAAGGCAGGGGTCCACCTCATTTTGCATACTGGAGATATCAGCAGATTCCTGATGTCCTATGCACGCTGATTCCAGCAATGTACATAAAAAGTCACAGGAATGACTAAAACCCCGTTTTTAACACGGTTAAAGTACCCGCTCCTTGGAGCAGTGGGCGGGGTTCGCTCCAAGCTGTGCTGGCTGTCAGCCAAAGCAGCAACTTCACATGAACACGTTTTGGCCTGTTCAGTCGATAACATCAGTGGTGATGCACGTCTTTGCTCGTCAACTTGCTCCAGCAAACTGTTACAAGCCCCGTCCCGAAAAAGAGGCCACTTTTCAGCATTTCATGTAAATTACAAGGGTCACCGCATCGAGGAGGTTCGGATTATGTTAGTAGCTCAAACATGAGTATGAGGTGGGCCTCTGCCTTTAAGACGACCACCATCAACACAAATAGAGTGTGCTGTTCAACTCTGTGGTTGGTTGCTCCCGTCGCTCACCTGGAGTCGTCATCCTTCTCATAGCATTCCACATCACTTTACCGTCAGTGACCGATGAGAATTGACCAGTTTTGTTCAGAGTTCGTCGTCCAGCAACTGCTAACATTTTGAAAGCATCGAATAGGGCAATGTAACCGTAGATGTTGGTCTGGAAAGTTCTAGGGTACGATCCTTGCAAAAGCTGGATTTCTTATGCTACATATAAAACGTGATGCAGATCAGAATTCGCTGCATCGCGGTTGTGTGTCATTATGAACATAGAATTGGCGTGAAAATTACCAAATCTATGTCCTTCTCGTCAAGTCCCACTGAAGCAAGGCGTTCCATGAAGGGTTTGATCATACGGTCATCAAAGCCGTTCGTGTCGTCGATCTGAATGCTGCTTCGTTAAGAAAACACTGAATATTCTCTGCTTGGGTACATGTGCATCGCAGGAATAAGCCATCTGGGATCAATGACGCGGAGTTGGGATTCTAATAATAAATGTTCTAATCAGATCTAGCGAATCTTTCTTGCTTTGTGTATTCTGTAACCTCAGGGTACAACATGGTTCTTCTCCCGGATGTTGCCAAGTGTTGTGGGAACTAAACGAAAAATTTCTCTGCTAGACATTTTAAAACATTACTTTTCCTGTCTTTTTTTCTTGGGCAAAACAAGGAATAAAGACTAAGAACTAGCAAAAACAGTCTCATTCCACATTGGATGAGTGATGAACTTTAGTAGATTCGCTTGCACTCACCAGGATGCAATTTCCATACGTTTGTTTGACCTTCTCCAAGATGGAAGTGTCGCTTCCGACAAAAGGTGATGCTCCGTTAGCTCCTTCCTGCTGCCATGGGAAAATGAACACGAATTCCGTCTCAGAAAGTCCGTACTTTGCCGAAGCCTCTCGAAATGTTGAGGTAAGATCACGCGTTGAAGAGAACATCACAATGACAACTGAAAATAAAGATTCAATAAAAGTTAATCAACAATATTCAGCACCCATTGTCACCCTCATTCCTCGTTGTTAGGAATGGTTGTTTTAATGAAGTGTGATTTATGATATTCTATTGGCCGATGAGGCATCTAGTGAGAGCGCAGATAAAAACTCAGGTAAATAATGGAATGAGCAGCGGGTAAGTTCAAAAAGGGTACCGACGAAGCCACAAGAACAGTGATGGAAGAGCCCAGCAAGAGCACCGGTAGAAGTAGCGGGGATGGAAAAACCGCGGCAAGGGCACTGGTAGAATCCCAGAAAAAGCAGCACGTAAGTTCTGAAAACGGCACCGAGAGAACCCCAGGAGTGGCGCTGGAAAAGACTGCAAGGGCACCGGTAAGACCCCAGAAGAGGCGAAAGTTAAGTCCTAAGCCTGCGTTCACACTAGGCGGTGAGAAATCGGTCGCTGCCGACGGTGTTTTCTCGGCGAGCAAAAATACGCTCATCCCGTCGGAAATTCTAACGCTGTAGTGATTAGTGGAGCGCCCTGCTATCCTCTTAACCAGTGAAAACTAGCCTATATTCATGATAGACTGGTCAATAAGCACTCGGATCATCAGAACCATTTCCCTGTTTACATTAGTGGAATGATTGGTTAGCGTATTCTCCCGCTGTGAAAGCGACCGAATTATGAACACCCAAGCGGAGAATATTCCGACAGCTCCGTCTGTCCCGCCTATCAATATGCATCTTTTATTCACCAACCGCCCTCACCGTCGGTCGAGTATGAAGGCAGTCTAAGAAGGGTACCTATAAAATCACAGAAAAGGCAACAGCAAAGTCCCAGCAAAGGCACCGGTAAAAATCCTGAACAGGCAGCGGATAGGTCCCAGCAAGGGCGACGATAAAGTCCCAGGAACGACGAGTGTTGAGCACCTGTACTGGCGATGCTTTAACCTTTCTGTTTCCCCTACACAGACACATGTGCCCGTTTGGGTCAGCACATGTGCTATTATTGGGGCGGCACATGTGCCCCGAAGTTTCTGAGAATTCCTGTACAGGTGCATGCGCATGTTACGGCCGCATTTCGTTGATTGGCTGCTTTTATACTTCGTCGCGGCATGATCGTCGCTCACTACGTGGTAATGCGGAAATTTTTAGTTATCCTCGCACCAAGACGTGTCGGGTTCTCATTGCCTGATGTTTATACTTTTTCCTTCGAAAATCATGCGATCGGCCGAATTTGCGTCGCATCCGCTAGTAGGCGCAATTTGCACTGATTTTCCTCCGCCGGCTGTTTCGTCACACTACCTACTCAGCTCTGCTTCCCGTGACGCATGTTGTTAGCACTCCAATCGCTTAGATGCTGCTCGCGATGAAGTATAAACAGAATCAATGACGAGGAGGAGACTACAACCAGCAAAAAGCACGTCGAAACACGTCGCAACAACATCAATGACTTGGTGATTCTTCTACCTTCGACGATCTATGTGGATGAGAAATCGAGAGTAGAAGTTCCTGGGAATTTCCCTCATCTCAGTTCTGTCGTTAAGACGCACAACTGCTTTTTATCTATCCGTAAGCTCAAGTTTCCCTTCAGCATCCTTCACTGCTATGCCACAAAATTATTGCTGGACGTTTGTAGTCGTGAACATACTCGATGGGCACCGCGGCTTTCGTTTTCACCAACTGCATGCTTACCTATCTGGTTTTTTTAATAAGATATTTCTTTACTGTAAAATTGTACTTACTCCTGGAATGCGCCGTAATTTCCTCCATTTGTCCACCACTGAGCATATCCTGAACAGTGGCAGTCTCTTCGAAAAGGATCTTCCTGTTGACGGTGATTCCATAACGTTTTAGCACAGGCTCAAATGCTTGTATCTTCTCATAAGCAGATGGTCCAACATTTGATACTAGAGATACCTGAAAAAAAAAAACACCGCATTTCTAGAAGCTTCAACTGGGATAGAAATGACGTGACACAGTAGTCACACGTCACACTACACAGGATAGCCTTGATATTTTCCCCAAATTAGCAAGCATTGCAAAGCTTTCAGTCAAACCATGGATGCATCAGAATGAAATCGCCAAAAAACCAAAATGGGACGAATTTGGAACTTTGTCACTGTTAGGGTAGATAGATATTCATAATTAGTGCTTGCAACATTAAACTCAACCTATTTCTAAAAAGATTCACAAAAAAACAAGTTTATCACATATACACCTCGTCCTGGCTGTGGAGGAATTCCTCAACCTCCGCCCTTTTCTCTTCTCAGTCGACTAATTTCGAAGGCTACACTTCGGAGAAGAATAGCCTTTACAAATAACTTTCATTACTACGGAACTGACTTTCTTCCATCTGTAGTGCCTAATGAAAGCTGCTGTAGATTCAGCAATCGTGTTCATAGTTCTCAGTGAAGTGCGAACAAGGGTTTTATAAATCTGAAATGAGATGTTTTACGTGCATATCATTTTGAATTTAACAATACACGCTCAATTCGTATGTTTACCTTCTTATTTGACAATGCATTGGCGGTTGCCATGTACGCAATGATGGGTAAATTCCAGTAGTTCGCCATCGTGGCCACAGGTAGCATTTCTGCAATGTATGAGCTTGCTGCACGCTCGGACTTTGCAGCTACCAAGTAAACTAACTTCGCCTTTTGTTAGAAAATCTTTCTCCCCATCCAAATCCTTACTCATTCTTTAGTTACCTTACAATTAGTTCGTCTGAGTTGAGCCAAAGAAAAACACCAAAGATCATCGCGTGGAAAATCGCACCCCCTTCCCCATAGCGTGGGAGGAATATAACCTCAGCTGAAATCCCCCAATTATGTGATTGTAAGAAGGATCTCCAACGTCTGAACATTGGCCACTTCCTGTTGCAAAATCGCCAGCCTTCTTCAGATTATAGTTTACTAAGCGCCTCCCTTTTCCTGCACAGGCCCCTCCTTAACTATTGAGTTTGGATTTCTGAGCAGTGTGAGCCTTGTTATATTTCAGTTGAAATGCGGGCCGTTTCTGTTGCCTGGTTTTTGTCACTTGCAACACTCCAAGGAGTTACGAAGTCAGGCGACTAATTCAAGGTGATGTACGGTGAAGTTCTTTGCTCTTTCCAAGATTTTAACGGCTTATGCGCATGTGTGTGGTCGACTAAGAGGATAAGAAGCACCTTCTGTGAATCATGTTCATGTTTACACAACACACTATCACTGACATCCTCCCTCGTTCACTATCTGAGAAAGTGTCCATCACTTCAGAAATTTGGCTAATCCAATTTTATCAATTCCATTAGAAGAAGAGCGGGGTTGGGAGAAGGAGCGATTCTAATGAGCAGAAGGAAAAACAGTAAAGATAATAACAGTAAGGCTCGGTTGCTGAAGAATGGCGGAGAATTCGCTGCTCATTGGTGAGCCGCTTACCTCCTCAAGGGTCTTTTAAACATCTTCCAGACTACTCTATCCACGTCTATTATTTAAGCTCCTTTCGTTAATGTGAAGGACTGGACGAAAACTGTGCCCATGTATGCGAGTAAACTCTCCCCGCATCTTACGAACTTTCCAGAATCAAGAGGATTTCGGCGGATTTTTCTCCGCAAGTTCCACTTTTTTCCTTATCTCACCTTTAACAAATTTCCTTGCCATCGGCACTTAGCAACCGCTAAGGGTTTTCGTTTTCACACTACATAAATTGCAAAGCACCAGAAGCAACTTCAACTAATGTTGTCATTTTCTATGTTGTCGAGGAAGAATGGAATTTTTGAGAACGCTACAAAATAAAATCCAACAAGTCACGAACCAGCGCTACAGTACGGTCCCAAGAATGCAGTCACGTGCTCGATATGGTAGAGATCGGCCGCCGCTGCCACTCCCTCGAAAGCGTCGCCACATCCATTCCGTGAGATTATCCTGTGCCAGTTTCAGATCAACATGATGACAAAGAGGGTTTGAAGTGGATTTCAAAAGGTCAAATATTGTTGATGATCCACTTAACATCACATATATCCATTGTGGGTAAAGAAGAGGATTTTGGAGGTAATACAGGATGGGCCATAAATACGGTAACAAGACGTGTTTTGCTTTCGAACGAGCATATTCTGCCATGAAGTCATGTTTAGTTGAGAGCCCGTCTCCGGACATTTTACCAGAACAGTGCTCGGACACTTAGGTTTCGTCTGGCTCAGACTAGGCGAAATAAAACAATAAATTTTAGGACCTACTGGATTTGTCGAGCAGCCACTCAATTACACAGAACCAACTCAAGCGTGCTAGCAGGCGTTCACGACGCCTAAGACATAAGCTTTCTCAAAACCCTTTAGGAGTTGGGAAACTCCGGTAAGGAACTTCAAAAATAGGGAGTAAATTTTTACGCGAGCACTTGCGCACCGAAGCTTGAGACTTTATTCGATTTCCAGGGCACTGATTCCTAGCAGATGGAGGGTATTTCTAGATGTTTTCTTGTATAATGTTCGCTGGGAGTTACCGAATATAAATCATGTGAAAGTGATCCAAATTGCTCTGAAAATCTTTGCTGATTGTCCTTTTTTTTGTAACCGTATTTTTGGCCCACCCTGTAGATGTACAACAGGAAGAGATGAAATGGAATAAAAAGTAAAAGAGAAGGATTTCAAGTAGGGGGATGCAGAAAGACTGTGTGAGAACGAACTGGAACATAAGGTTTTCAAAAAAAAGTGTTGAATTCACAGCTAATCCGCCGTCGGATATCACTTTTGTTACTAGATTTTGCGAAGAAAAAATGTCAAATTTAAAGTTGATTCAGAGCCCAGTGAGAGAGTGCTTATCTGCAGGCAATGAATAGCAAGTTTTTTGAGAACATGCGAAGTCTATACAAGTTTTATGGATTTTTCAAACCATCGATGATCTATAAGCATTTCACGACCAAGCTATATGCAACTTACTCAATATCTAGATCCTTTCCAAGTGTTCCATCTGCTAGCATTTCGTTTCTTGACAGCTCCAAGACCTTCTCGTAATTCGGCAGAGCTCCTATAGCTCCAATATGTCCGACAAGCAACTAAAATGATAACTTTACCTAAAAAATCTCTGAGAGTTCGAAAACGAATGAAACCACAACCCTGTGCTTACAACATTATCGCTTCTTGACGAATTTGTGACAATCTGTGCAGAAACGACAGCGATAGTAAAGTAGATGAAATACATGGCCACAAGGTGCTGAGGAGCCCTAGTAGTCGGTAACAGACACTGATGTTTCCTCATCCGCTGTAGGAGTATGTTTCGACGGGAGCGAAAGCTTTATACCATTGAGAGTAAGCCCTCCCCTCTCTCATGATTGAATAAACCACAAAAATCTCGTCGACTTATCCCCACAATCAGTTAGAGCACCAGCTGAAAAAGATCCCGCTTATGAGAGACTAGCAGGGATGGCTTACGCAGCTTAGCCCGGCTAATGGATCAACAAGCCAAGTCATGGTAAAACTACCGTATCCACCGCATGGTATGAGTAACACCCACGGTTGTGCGCAGTGAGATTAGATTAGATTTTTGAAAACAACAAAAAATTTGAAATAAAGACCGCATAACTGGGTGAGAGGAGTGGCAGCTTTTGAAAGCAAAAAATCCACTAAATCAACAAAAAGAGAAAGAAATTCCTTTATGTCTACGTAGTAAACAATAGCACTTTTGCAATTTTTAAACGCTTGTTCACAGGTGAATGGGTATGCTTGTGCTATTGTACAACATTCACTTAAAGGTAGCACGCGCGATGATTTTCATGGCCAAGATTTTGAGTGTCTCGCTCCCTGAACAATGGTCCCGATAATTCTACAAAACTCGCACGGTCAGAGACATCAGAACTCTCGAGATATAGGAGCGCAGACGGATAACCGTCTATGCCCTGTATGAGTGGTAGCATGGAGGGGGATCGGTTGTTTTGTTTGCTAGCACTGCAGTTCTCTTTGATGAAACTTATTTCCATACCGATTCTGACCCATCATGCCTATCTACATACACCAACTCCAAATGAGCCACTCTTTCCTTTAAAAAATGAAAAAAAATTCAGACTCGCAATTTCTGCAACATTGGGGATGGTATTCGTGTTCATCATTGCAGGAAACCTAGGGCAACAGCGAAATCGTGATAAATAAATTTTCTGTGGGTGCTTTGGTCAGTCATCAGTCGAAAAATAATGCTTTGTTGCTCTATTCTCTGCTCAATAGAGGAAGCTTCAAGGTACTTTTGAGTAAAGACCGAATGTAAAGCGGTTTCGGCTCAACGGAATGGTTAGGACTGACTTATTTCTATTAATCTAGCTTTACCCTAGTCAAAAATGACCAAGATCAGCACGTATTTAAGAAATTGTGTAAATTTCATAGCATTCTTCACTTATGACCAAGATCAACACGTTTTTAAGGAATTGTGTAAATTTCATAGCATTCCGATGGGAAAGTTATCACCGATGGTGGCATTTACAGGATCTCGCAATGCTCCGCCGTCACGATGATCCGTCCGTGTATCCAGCGTCCTGTCACCCTTCAACATCCACAACTCAGTGTTGTTTATCAATAAGATTTCAATAGTATCTTCAGTGTTACTCATCTATTATTTGGCGATACATCAACTATTATTTCAAGCAGAATGACAGTTGCAGACCAATTAAAGGTGAGCATTAGTCCGCCAGCATTACCACACCTTGGTGTATCGGCCGAGTCTCGCAGAAGGCCCTTCCTCTGAAGCAGTTGGCCGTGATACAGATTCCCGACTCCTACCACGGGGATGCAATGCGATCGGATGAGGAAATGCAATAAATCTAAGAGGGTTTGTCTTAGAGGCTTTTGCGCGTGAGTGCTAACATGGAGACCGTGCATTCGCATTCAATGCTTTTCTTGTGACTCTACTAGTGGTCTAAGAGAATGCGCCTAGAATCTCTAGCTTTGTTCCAGATAGTTGCTCTATTCATCTATTGTCAACACTTGATGTGTATGGATTTATTTTACTGTTATCCATGAGCTTATTTAATTGCTATCTGTGCTCGAAGTACACCAAAAATCATGAACAGAACGGTGGTACCTGCAAAGCTTATTTTTTCACAGTTAGAGTTATTTCAAATTGTCTCGAACTGAGCAGACGCCAACTCATTCCCGTTAATCTGACAAGCTTCAAGACTCTGTCGAATAGCACTCTAAGTCCTTAGGAGTTTTCTATCATACCTTCTGTCACCCACCCTATTCCAGCATTTACCTTGTTCCTTCTTTTGTATTTGCATTTATAGCCTTTTTTCTTTGCAACTGTCGCAGCCTCGGGTGTGATGTACATTCGAGGGATTCTCCAAAGTACTTGTCATAATCGTTTGTTGTGGAAACATGACGCTGTCATGCAATGAGTAATAAGATAATAATGGTAGTAGTAACAGATTCAAATTACACATATCTATCGTTAAAGGCAGCACTCACGGAAATTTTTGTGTAGAAGATTCCGCGGTATATCGGGGTTTTTAGGGACGATGAACTCATTGATAACGATGACATAGCGTGAAACACGCGAAAAACACAGAAAAAGATGGCGGTATTTTATGTGTGTCCACAGCGCGGACGAGTGTTCCGTGATGGGTCCCGGCACGGAACCCTGCAAATGGTACGAATTTCATAGACACGCCCCCCGCTGAACCACATGCACACACCCTGTCAAAGGCGTTGGTTGGCGTGAGGGAACCCTAATGTCCAGAGCGGCATACGTGTCCACGGCAGTATCTTTGCAGGTAGGTGGCCATTCAAGGTGTTCAACTTACTGTTGCGATTGTCCAGCGGCCGGCTACATGGTAAGCGACTCATTTCAGAAGTGAAAATTTCCGTGAGTGCTGCCTTTAAGTCACCGGCCCAACAAAGCAAAGATGACTGAATAAGGCTAGTTATACAAATTATGTTAGTAGAGAGAAAGAAACCTCGGGCAAATACTCTTGCGATGCGTTGGCCTGTGCAACATGAAAAAAAAACTTTTTAAAAAGATTGAGTTGTGTTGCCAAAATAGAGCGGAATATGCGTTCAGCGCTATTATTTGAAATTAACGAAAAAACCAATGCTCTTGTATTTTGTGATGGAAAGATGCAAAAAGGTGTCATTTTCAGAAGCCTTCCAAATGCTACATACACTTACACCTAGGCCGAACTTGCACGATACGTTTCACCGCTCCGGTCCAGTGAGAGTTCTCGCCATGGTTCGCCTCACTTCGTGCGGAGGTGTACTGTAGGTGACGTAGCAACATAAATGCGCAGGAATAAGTGTTTGCTCACAGTTTTTCTTTTCAATCTTTATAGGGTTATGAAGCTATTTTCCCCTCTTGCAGAGCGGTAGTGACACCAGGAAGTTTTTTTCGGATTTGCCTTCAGTTTACATCCAAGCAAATCGATAAATTCATAATCATCCATCTAGGTAATCTCACTCTCTGTATTCCCACCCCATGTACTAATTACGACACCGATTTGAATTGCTCTACGTTCCGCCTGCGCACGATACGATCCTTTACGTCATCTGATTAGATTCTTCAGTATTTCTTCGCTTCTTAGTCTATTGGGTGTTCCTTTTCACCCCATTCAGAGACCAGCCACCGACAAGGAAAAGACACTCTAGGGGGAGAGAAGGCCCAAAAAAAGGCTAGTTCCCTCTTCCACAATTCATTGTCATATATGGCCTTATCGCACTACTGATGAGTTCCCGGGGAGGCCATATTCCTGTCTTGTTTTTATACAGTGGTAAAAAGAAACGAGAGCAAGACACCTTTTATTTTTCTTCTTACTATCTGTTAACTCCACTGATTCACTGGCGCTCTAGCTCCCCCCTTTAGCTGTTGTATCCCATCATACCCCACTTTGAGTCCAGAAAGTGCGAAGTGCGACAGGGACCCAATAGGCCGATATTTGGAACTTTGCCTCATTTACGGACCCACAGTGTTGGTGGCCATTTTTCTTTCATGTCATGACATCCAAATCACTAACACCTACAGACAGACCACTACCCAATTGTGTTTCCTAGTTCATACTTTGTTTCTGCGGACATTTTTCTCGCCTTCTATAATTATTTTGTGTTTTCGTGCGTAGATAGTAAATCATTATCGCATGTACGTAGAAATTAGCGATACGTGACGGTGTTTCTTCTGAACCGATTTCATTTCGGACTTCCTGAGTTTAGAGAAGCATTTTTCACTTTCTTTGCTGAGCTGTAGTTTTCTAATTTTCTCAGAATTCAGCTCTTGCTAGTGAGTTGACATATCTCTGGAAATCAAAATAACCATTTGCGAGGGGAGAATTTTTCGTGTTTATTCTGAAAACAGTGATGCGATATTCAACTCGCAATTTCTGCTATTTTTTGCTTCTAGATCGCCGTTCAAAAAAAAAACGGCAATATCATCGCGGTTACCGAATCTTTTCCCCTACAAAAAAAACTGTGTCTACATTCGGTACAATTTATTTGATAGTTCGTTGTAACATTTAATCATTTCGAAGAAAATAAAGTGATTTGGATCGGTTAGCGTCGGGTATTTGAAAATTTATCAAAACTTAGTTATCGTACATGATTCATAAGCGTAAGATTCTCTATTGAAAACACTCTTCCAGAAAAAAACGCGTCATCAAAAAAAAAGTGAACTCAAAGAAAAGGAAAGTGGTGCAATTTTATCTTTCGTCAATGTCAGACAGCAAAAATATGGGTCACAAAAAGCGATCAAATAAAAAACCTCCATAGAAGTGTGCCGGAGTACGTTTGTCTATGAGGTTTCATTGCCTCCCTTGTGAACAACAGCTTTTATCCGTGCTCATTCACATCTGCTGTTTGGAAATTGTTGAAAAACCCACACCGTACTAGTCAAATAAGCTTCCAGCTCAACCTTTGATGTGCAGTCCTCTCAATGGGCAGGATTGGGTCCTACAAGCCTGTTTGACTTCAGTTACAGAAAGTGAGATACAGGCACTTTCCAGAATCCCTAGGAATTTCTAGAGAACTTAAAAACGTGCCAACCACATGCATTAGTTGGGATAGGCCTAGTGATCGAAGGCAGTGATAAAATGTAAGGTTGCATAGCTTCCATCCTCACGTGTGAATTACCCTGAAGTGCAGTTCCTTCTTTCCTTATCGCTTACTCTGATATTTACACTTTCGTATTCGCAGATGGAAATAGACAATTTCCGTTTGCAAATGGATGTGACTGACAAAACAATTATGCACATCGACAAACTACGCTCATACTTGGTCTGCTCTTTGTTATAGACGCATAACAAATGGGAAAAGCGGAAAAAAAACTAGTACAAGTACTTTACTCCCTACTCAAGATGATAATAATAATGAAGAGATGAGGAACCCATGCAGCCACACTGGCTTCCTCATTCTAATTTTCCTCGATGTTGTTTCTACTTTCATCGTTGTCCATGTTCTAATATTGTCGAGACGTTAAAATCTGTAGGAAATGCAGATCACCAAAGAAAACTACCGAATTTTACGCGTCATATTCATTTGTAATTAGTGTTTCATAATTCTCAGCACCTTGGTAGCATGAATAATTTGCTTTTTTTCCGCCATAAATCTCTCCATCCTTTTTATATGTACGTAAAAAGTCATTTCTGAAATTAGGAGCGGTATCGTGTTCCCATCGTGCATTTTGCGGTCGCGATTGACGACTGTATAGCGTTACGCCTGGTAAACGAGCACAGTCAAGCTCTGCGATTGGTCACTTGCGTCGACCAGTCGCGAAGCTTCGTCGCGCCGCCCTCTTCAGGAATAATTCTTCACACTCTCATTGGCCATTTTGAGTACTAGGTGCCATTCTATGAGCTATTTCGAGCTTTTGACGTTTAGACGTGATTTGATAAACAGCCATGGAACGGTGTAATTAGTGGAGAGGGGTGGGGATTAGACCAACAAACTTAGGGGCATTGAAGAGAACTAGACGTCTTCAGAAAGATGTGTATCTAGTTTCATTCAGCTTCTATAGCGAAGCATGTTAAACCGACCTTGTCTGCAATACTGCGATCATGGGTAGTAGACATTATTACTACGTCCACTTCAAGAAGAGATCCTTGATCCTTTGCTTTTTGTTGTCTGCTCGGAAGCAAAATGCAACGTCTATGATCTATCAAGCGTTCAACGTTATATATGATCCGTTAGTTCAGAAATTGCACCAGGGTGGACTTTGTCCGCAATTACGACTTTGTCCGTGGAAGTAAGTTCTATTAAATGGAGAAAAATCAAAATGGAAGGAATCACACCACATACATACAAAAAATGTAAAAATTGAATCATACGGCCAAAATCGTGATGAGGTCGGCCAAGGTCGTACCTTATCTTCTTGCATTTTTCCGCACTTGCTTCTCTTTGCATTTCTGTCCAGTCTGTCCTCCTTTTTGTTCATCGTCTACTTGCACAGCACGCATAGCTCTATACTTTGTATTCATAATCACCAGCCTGATCGTCCGGCTAACGCCGGACTATCAGGCTTCTTTTCGTGCTAGCTTCGCTCGCATATTTTCATTGTCCTCAGATAAGATTAATGCAGGTGGATGAACAGACACTATCCACAGAGAAGTATTCTTTACCGCGGTTCATGGAACCATTGACCCACTATGGACAGCTCCTTTCCAATAATTTGGGATCACGCATTTCGGTTCGCTCTGGTGGACATAAATAGTAAAAATTGATCGAGTAAGTGCAATCTGGGATTGGACCTGAACACCGATGCACCCTTATCACACTGTTGAACCCGACTCCAGGCGTTTCCCCGCTTTTGGACGCCGGCGCCCCCTTATCACACTGTTGAACCCGACTCCAGGCGTTTCCCCGCTTTTGGACGCCGGCGCCCCCTTATCACACCGTTGGACCCGACTCCGAGCGTTTCCCCGCTTTTGGACGCCGGCGCCCCCTTGTCACACCGTTGGACCCGACTCCGAGCGTTTCTCCGCTTTTGGACGCCGGCGCACCTTTATCACACCGTTGCACCCGACTCCAGGCGTTTCCCCGCTTTTGGTCGCCGGCGCATCCCTTTCACACCGTTGGACCCGACTCCAGGCGCTTCCCCACTTTTGGATGGCAGCGCACCCTTACCACCCCGTTGTACCCGACTTCAGACGTTTCCTCACTTATTGACGCCAGAGCATCATTATCACATTGCCAACCCACCTCTAACACTACACTAAGGCGTAACCCTCATCCGTGTCATCCCTCGTCTGTCTGGTTCCTCCTCTTCCTTATTAGGGCACCCTATCCTTTTATACGGTTCTGTAATCACAGGCCTATCTCAATTCTTACAGCTGTGGTGAAAACAACTGTCGGCCACTAACATGTCTGAACATGATTGAAGTGGCCGGAAACACCTGTAATTCAAGGTAAAAATCAAGATTTACAATTTCGTAGATAACGCGCTGAACCCAATGGTGTAGGTATTTTCCGTTTTTGGTGGCTAATTCTCGTGCACACACATACACACACATGAACTGCCAATTAAGAAGAAGTAAGATAATTCATAATAATCTCGTCGACACAATTCTTCTGTTACCATTAATGGGCACCAGTAACGATCTCTCAACACCTCAAGAAGGTATGTTCACCGAAAAAAAAACACCAAATAGCCGGGTTACGTCTTTACTTCGTAATACATTGCACACACCAGGAACGACAGTTTTCTGGGGGCCACCCCTGAAAAATTTCGTTTCTTCATCGAGGCAATATTCATGTGCTTAACTCTAGAAGACGTCCGTATTATAAAACTTTCCCATTCGAATAGAAGCATAACTTTAAAAAAGGATTCTTCAAGGCGATGCATTACCCAATACGTCAGTATTCTCCTGTTTCTCGCCATCATTGTTCGAAAAAAAACCGGTGAAGTGACACAAAACTCGATAATAGCGTTATGAAGGGTAGTTAAGCAATCTTCCGATGGAAAACACGCGCTATCCTCCCGTGATCGCGTTACCCTTCAGGGTATTTTATCTTCTGATTTCTACCATCGGAATTCTTGGAAATTCAGCTATTGTATACGTTACGTTCCGGGCCAGGTAATTTTTGTATGATCAAATAGGCGGCATATCTACCGGAAAGGTTACCATCTTGTATGTCATTTCAGGAACAGTAAGCTACGAAAAGCATGCAACGTATTAATCGCTCTAGTCTCAGCTGGAGATATTCTTCATCATATTGGCCAGTACCTCATGATTGCCACCCACGACTTGTGAGTTACATTTTTTTGCAAATGCAGCAAGCGTCGATGAAGATGAGCTTTTGGTGGACTTGAGGGGACGCAGCGCCACACCGCCGCACTTGCTGTGATCGTCACCATAACAGAAAATTATACTCTTTTTTCATGACAGTTTTTCATCACATCTAATGTTTGCTCCGTTCTTCGAACGCTTCATCGTCATCCTTGTGCCTACTATCAGGTTGTAACATAAGTTTCCGCTGTTTTAGCATAGGCATTTTCGAAGGCTTCTAATAAATGAATATCGATTAGATTTCGCTTAAAGGATAAAGGATAAAGTGGTCGGCGTTAATCAATCCCGTCACGAGGGATGCGCCACGCATTCGACTTCATCTGAGCATCGTAGAGGTGTTGAATGCGTATGTGCCCTGTACAATGACTTGCGGGGGGCACCCGATGTACCAAGTCAGTGCTTCATCCTCCCAGACTCTTCTGGTACCAATTTACCGACCCCGGAGGGATGGAAGGCTTGGTTGGCCTCGGGCAGGATCGAACCATCGATCGTGTGCGTGCGCAGCGAGCCTCTTACCACTGCGCCACACGCGCCCATAGATTTCGCTTATCTCTAAATATTGTTTTAAAGCGCGCGATCCCGCAAACATTCTGGAATGTGAGACCGATTTTTGCGTCTTATTTTGAAAATGTAATTAACTTTGGAGGGAACCCTTCAAGAATGCGAATTCGGTGACTGCACTTGCACGAATATTAATTTTGCCATAACGTTGTTGGTTTTTTGTTTGGACCTTGCACCCAGCAACTATTTTCTGTCTGGAAATTTGAAACAGCATCTTCGCACGATGGGACTGGATGTCGAAAACTCAAAGAGTCGGATGTTGAAAGATACTCTGAGTCAAATGAGAAAAGCAGCTCTTTGAACGGTTTAAAAAAATTCAAATCGAGCCATGAAAAGTGTATTAGTGTTTGAGGGACCTGTACTTTACTACAACAAAATTTGCTCGCTGTAGATCTTTTGGAAGTACTCTAGGCCGGAAACTTTTTGATACCCCTATAGTAAGAAGTGAGAGTTCATTTTCAGGAGCGTAACCCACTTGGTCACAAATGAAGACTGTGCTCTGCTTCAGTTTCTTCCCATTTTTGGGATATGTTTCTCCTCTTTTCTTCTCCTCAACGTCGCTGTAGACAGACTTGCTGCAATGTGGATGTTCTAGTGAGTTCAGTCAAGCGAAATACCCATTCATTTTCCTCTTGTTCTCACGTACTCCAACTCAGCTTTATTGTATTTATTACAGCAGGAAATTCGAATGTCATCACAAACTCTACCTCTCAGTTCAAATATTGCCAGCTACTCTATTCGCAACTACGATTTCTTCCGTTACACTTGCACAGAAGAGCTCTGATGAGTGAGTTTTTGGAATCAAATGCGTCTAGTTCAAACGCAGCTTTAGCAAAAAACATCTTGAGAATAATGTCATGTTTCATAATAGAAGGTTTCTATACTCACCATTACAGTGTACTCGCCTAAAATAGAAGGAAAACAAAGCCTAGGATTTTAAAGAAGTTTTCATCCCAGTTTCAAATGCCTTGAGAATACACTCCGAAAAGAAAAGAGTTTTAAGTAGTTTTTGATATATCATTAGATTACATATAATGATTTAAAAGTTTCACAGTCAACTCCATCTTATGTGTTTTATCCTGAATGGGTAGGGATAGTTATAACGAACGCATCGGCAGAATAGGATTGGTTTGTAAAGTTATTAGAAGGCAATATTCACGGTGCGTTGCCTGGTAATGCTGCCAAGAATAAGTACTCACCCTGAAAAACTATATAAATCTGGTAGGAACACAACTATGATTTCTAAAGGAGTGCATGGAATGAACGGATTAGTTTAGTCTTTTTTAACTTACTTTTACGCCTGCTTTCCTTACTGACGAGAACAGAAGGGGGGGGGGGGAACACATCTATTTTTTTTCTTTCCGCATAAGGGGTCGTTGTTTAAAACGGAGAATTGAATTTTTCTATATTTTAATAGTTCATCAGAAATGATGGCACACATTCACCCAAAAATTTCATGCTATAGAATGGTACAAAATCGGCTTACATGTATCACATGTGAGAGTATGAAACGTGAACTCTGTTAAGTAGTAACGTTAATTATGAGTTAGATCAGGCTGGATCTTGGTACAGGCACCTTGTTGTGTTGTAAATAATCGTCAGCTCCTCAACATCGAATACAGGGTGGTCATTAAGTACGTATTACGGATCCATATACCTAGACAAATGACATTATATGTATTAGGTTGGTGCGAAAATAATGCGCGTTTTTCGCTGCTTCATCTTCGGTGCAGAAAACGTCCGGTGTTTTTATCATCGCTATGAGAAGTTGCACATGCTTTTGTAGCAAATTTCATGGCCTTTTCAAATATCTCATGCATTTTGAGCGAAGTTCATGTTTTTGGTGAATTTTTAGTTGTGGAACGAAAGGCGACAAAACAAGTTATTTGCCAAACTCTTTTCAGCGAGCTGATACTCGACGGCATCGCAGCAGGAATCACTCAGAATACCACCATAGTTTTGGCGAAAGGAGTGTGAGCGAATGCATTCCGCCGAGCTGCTCTGGGTTTTTTCGGCTTGGTGTGCCTTGCTTTGAAAGTAAGAAATGTCGCATAGGTCTTCTTGGGGTTTGCGACCCCCAACTGATGACAATTATCAGACAACACCCATCCAAAACAACATATTTGGTTTCGCAGAACATTGCCGGTGATTGTTGTCAGACCATCCCTCCCTTCAGTAGAAATGGGAGGATGAAAAAGCTCGAGGAGTTGATGTCGCGCATACTGAATGAGTACCACATTGATCCTCGTTGAGAGGTGTGCTTCGCACTTTTGTAGTGAAAAAGTTGTGACCAAACAGTCGGTCGCCTATTAATTAAATATGAATATAGACCCTCTTCGACAAAATGAGGTGCCTTGCTCAACAGTTGGACGAGGAACATGCACCGAAATACTCCCAGAAACCGAAGCAACACCAAAATAAGGTCACGGCGACTTTGTGGTGAACTGCTGCCAAAATTACTCACAGCAGCTCATTCATTCTTCCTAATCTGGTAAGTGATTTCAAGACGTAAATGAAATAATTTAGAAACTAAACCACGGTGTGACCCCAGCGTTGCTCAATAAGATGGATTCTTCACTCCTACACGGTACCGTCCAGGTACACCCTGCACGACAGATACTTCACAGGTTGGAGGAACTGAGCTAGGAAGCTCGGAATCTTACGTCATAATCAGCAAACTTCTCGCTCTCCGACTACCACTTCCCCGAGAACCTGGACGACTTCTTCCGGGAGAATTTTCTCGAAGACTAAAGTGATACCAAAACTGCCCTCCGGAAGTTTGTTGATTCTAGAAGGTCCTGTCAGAAATGCACGGTAGTCGGAGAACATCTATCTTATTGCTAAAGATTTGCGGATTACAATAGTTCTAAGTCTATTGAAAAAGATTTTGAAAGGGGTTACGAGGTTCGGAATCAAAGGCACGAAAACGCGCATCATTTTTGCACCAACCTAATATTATAACGACTGAATTACAGATCCAGTTTATTAAACGTAAAAAATTGGATCAAGCTATCGAACAGTGACTGAACATTTTCTGGGGTGGTAGTAATTTGGCCGAAATTGCCATCTTCATCTGAGGTGTAAGCCCCGAAGTGCCAATTAACTGCCAATCATGACTTTTAGAAATATGCTGTTCTCGATGTGGTATAACCAATAGTTAAGCTTGGATTGAAAACTGGCACCTAAGCTGGAGCGAATGTCGAGCTTTCATCGACATCTCGAGCCCGAGATCGCATGACGCTGACCTAGCGCTAAGCCCGAGCTCGTCAATAATTGGTCAGCGTGCGTGAAAGAACGCGTAGTAAAGCGAGACGCAGACACTTGCGAAATCGACAGCAGTACCAGAAAGCACATGTTCACATCCTGCCCTTCATTCATAAGGAGTACAGGAAATGCAAATAAGATCACTACCCACACTACATTCTTGATAGGAAACCATTAATCACACACAGATTGTTGGCAATGGCCTATTGGTCAGAGGCTTGTTCATCATGGAATCGGTCGATGGTTCGACTCCGCTGCAATGTCACAATGGCATACAATTTTTCCATATGCTTTCTGTGTAGAAAGCGGCTTCATTCATTCCGGCTAGTTTCCAGATAGCGGCTTCAACCATCAAGCTAGAGAATTCTACTTCACCAGTGATTGGTGAGGAATTCTTCATATGCTCACGAAATGCAGTATTGGCGTGTGGTGGGTGGTATAGTGGTTAAGAGGTTTGATCGCAGTGAGGTTGGTCGGAGGTCGGTCAGTGGATCGACACCTCAGCAATGCGAGGTCTTTGAAAATGACTTTTTGGATGCTTTGGACGAGTAACTAAGTTGTATTTGTTCTTCTTCCTCAGACTAACAGCTGAGTGTTAAATCACCCATCGTTTAGTCACTGATAAGCACAGGCAAGCTTGGATCCTTAAACGATTTCTTCACGACTGGCTTTTCGTAGCACTGCTAACTGGAAAGTCAAGTGTGGGGCAGTTAGGGTGCACTCTGAATCCCTTGTTGGCTTCAAGCGTGGTCTCAGTTCTGTTTGAAACGGCTGAGAAGGAGGAGTATTCACAATCCTACTTGACAGCCGGTTTAAGAGGCTTGATAACTATCTTTTGGCAGGCTCACCACAGAATCGCATGGATAAAGTGCGAAATGCACGAAAATTCACACATTTCCCAGAAATCCGTAACCGAACTCATGTTGTAGGTGTCAATTCCTTGCGCGAATAGGTTCATCTACCATGGCGCAGTGGAATGGTTGCATAGTTCTACGTAGATGCTAGGGGGTTCAATTTCCACGGCGTCCAGGTGTTTTGCAACGTCTCACTCACGAGCTGTAGTTTACGGCTGACAGCATCCACTGTCAAAACAGGTGCAGTGTGGTGCAGAGGTAGTGCTGCCCATTCATAGGCATTTGCTCGAGTGATCGGTTCCCTTCAAGGCTAGTGTTTTGTATTAGACATTCCATGTGACATGTGGCAATTAGGTAAAAATTTCCTCCCCGTTGACAATCGTAAGTCCCGCTTAGCTGTTGTCTGAAGTTGTACATTAACTGCCAACTTTGGTCGAATTACTACCACCCCTGATAATTCACGAATAATCATTTCATTTTGTGAAACGTTTGCCATTTTGCAACACGCTATATTTGACTCCCTATAAATTTAGGCAAATATTCTGCATTGTGACCCGTGCTATGCATAGAGAACTCGATCGTATTTGTTTCTTTATAATCAATATCGTTAGTATATTAATTATAATGTGTTATGTAGTGTTCCTTATCCTTATTAGAAAATCAGGAATAGGTGAGTGTTTTCTTCAGAATGAACGTTTTTTCCCAAGTTTCTTCAGAAAGAGTGGAAAATTCCTCATCTTCTCTACAGAAAGAATAAGCAATAGTCAAGAAAATCATAATAGAACATTCTAGAGAACACGGATTGAATTTTCTTGTTTTTTTTTCCAGGCTGAAGGTAGCATCTAATCAAACAGTAAGATTATTATAGGCAATTGAATTTCCAACTGTAAAGCGCATACTTGTTGCCAGTTCTTCTTTTCGCCGGATCGCTGCAATTATGAGCTGGGGAACGCTGCTCAGCTGCTGTGCCCCTCTAGCAAGGCCCTAGAATGCAGACGAGGGAGAATTATTACGGCCATGACTATCACAATCTTAGACAAAAGTCATATGTAGAGCAACAGTCACCAGCTTCTTTCAGCAACGGAAACTAGTACAGTAACATTGCTCACTGTTTGGTTTCGATAAACGTTATTCTTGACTTCAGCTGATAGAAGTATTCGCAACATATGTCGATCTGTACTGCTTGTTAGCGTAACCGTCGCTTTCGGATGGTTTGGAACGAGCGCGATCGTTGTCGGGTATTACTTCTTGCGGATAGACGTCACAACCGAAAAAATGGAGCTCATAGCAGGATTGTTCGTGAATACTGCGTGCGCTTCCAATTTCTTCTTCTACTATTTTGTTAGGTACAAAACTATATGCACATCAACTTTTGTTTTCCCCCTTATTTTCAGATAAAGATTAATTAAGTTAACATATGTTTAAGCAGCGACTACCGGCATGCTTTCAATGAACATTTTCGTCTCGACATCATCATGAGAACAACTAGAAGAAAACTTGTGAAGTATATCTCTCCTCGAAAAGGTAAGTTCTGAGCTTTTGACTATTGTCACCGGCAAACATTTTTGAGGATATTTTAATACACATCGCGAAATGAAAGCTAATGCAATAGTTACGGCCATATGGTAAAAAAGAAGGTTATCAAGCTCTACAAGGAAAGTGCACTTTCAAGTGATTTTCCGTTTCCAATTTTCTTTCCATATGACTGCCGTCTTGCATAGGTTTGATTTTCCCTGATCTATTGCACTTCTATAAAACCATCACCATTGTTGGGCACCAAACTATTCTGCCTATACTTACTATTTTTATAAATATCACACCAAAACGAACACCTTTCAGGTCTAGTCACAGTTTCAACTATGTCGACGAAGAAGCAACCTAGACCGGTGGTTTCTACTCTCTAAGGAATGTTTATTCGAACCTGTGGAGGGTTAGTGTACAGATAGCAAAACGGCAGAAATCAAGAGCCTTCAAACAATCGTCAGCGAGTGTCAGTACTGCTATCTTCTATCGTTACTGCATGTATGTCATACATAGTTCTCTTGCATTTTCCTCATGAATTTATTGAATTGAACACTTGCTATCTCACTCTAGGAAACATCTGTTTGCCGCGTTTATATATGTATGAAGTCATGTTAAGAAGAATGTTAGAATCAAATATTATTCAGTACCAGAATCAAATGTTATTCAGTACCTTTTCGTGAAGGTTGCACTGTCCTTACAGCGATCACTTCTTGAATAAAAAACCTGTGCAAATCTTGTGCAAAGACACGCAGTTGTGTTAGCTTTACCTTTAAAATCTCTTTTAATGAATGTTTATTTCCTTGTTTTAATGAAGATCAATGCAATGACACCTAAACACATTATCAAAGCTCGCCAGCAGCTTCTTTGGGCAGAACGTTTATAAGCTTCCGCTCGGCAATTTAAAAATCACTTTGGAAAATAACTGGAAGGTCATGAAGCTTGTTGTGGACAAATAAATACTGTTTTTGCTCCCGAGCTTTTCACATTCCTGAATGAAGTAGGAAGTCTACAGTCTGCACAGCAGTGCACTATGTACTGTAGAAAATGTATTTCAAAAACTGCCCAGATCTGCATCATATTGAAAAAGCACTGAAATGCAAAGATGAGTGGCAATGTCACAAGAAAAAAGGGTTCAATGACAAGCATAATTCTGAGAGAAAACTGATACTGGGAGGTACTGTACAGTAATGTTGCATAGAACAAAGGCAGCGACTCTACACCAGCATTTGGGAATGATTGAAGGAAAAATTCATTGTTTCTCTACTAAAATATGCCCGCTTATTCAAGCGCTGTCGCTCACCACTTATGAGTACGACGGCTTATCCGCTACTCTATTTGCGTTACTGGCTTGCCCGGTAGAGCCCATCACTGAACTGTGAGCAGGGGCTCACGCGGTGCCTCAAAAGCGAAGGCTGGGGCCTCCCTGGTGCCTCAATAATGCTGCCGGACTGCTTAGTGAAAGTAACTGAGCCTGGACTCGAAAGCGATGTAAGGAATTAAAAATTTGACATCCTCGTTAATCGAGATGAAAATAGCGGAACAGCAAAGGTTCATTACATGACTAATTTCCATGCAGGCAGATGGAGGAGTGAAACCAGAAAAGGTCAGACAAGTTATAGGGGTATCAAAAAGTTTCCGGCCTGGAGCACTTCCAAAAGGTCAACAGCGACGAAATCTTGTTGTATTAAGATATAGGTCCATCGAAAACTAGTACACTTTTCATTCCTCGATTTGAATTTGTTTAAACCGTTCAAAGAGACGCTTTCCTCATATGACTCAGAGTAGTTTCAACAGCCGACTTTTTGACGTTTTCGTCCACCAGTCTCATCGTTAGAAGATGCTGTTTCAAATTTCCAGATAGAACATAGTTGCTGAGTGCAAGGTTCAAAGTATAGGATATGTGATTTAGTAAATCGAATCCACCTTGTCTTGTGGCAGCAAGCGCAACTCTTAATCTGTGGCCGGGTGCGCTGTCGAAAAGCATGTGAAACCCACTATGGTTAGGCTAGAAAAAAGGGCCATTGTTTTTGAACGAGTCAGCTTGAGAACATGAAACTTGGCATGGTGGATTTAAAAATTTTAGGCCACATGACTGCGCTCAAATTCTTGAGGAAAAAGAGATGGAACAGGTTGAGGCCAGGTACTTTTTGATACCCCTATATTATCGTTGACACGTGGTTTGACGGGATGATTCTCTGAATTTTTTTAATCCTTTGGAATCAAACGCGCCCAAACCTTGTCCCATACTACACAGAGACCAGTTTATGCGTTTTTGTACACAATAACTCGCACATTTTCTCGAGTTTTTGGTCGCGATAATCAGTGAAATTATCAACGGCATTCACGTACACCTCACCCTTTTCCGGCACTTTCACTTATCAACGTTCATCCCGACAGGTTCGGCTAGCGCATTTTGAATAGCCTTCGCTGCATCCGCTATTTGCGATATCTCATCAGCTGTGCCCCGTGATAATCCCGTCAAAATGCGGAAATTCGCCGGCAATTTCAGGTAAGCATCCAGGATGGAGCTGGATCGCGAGCGGCTGACCCCTTTATGGGCGGAAAAACCAGCGAACTGGATAAAAAGGGTGGCGATCGCTCTGATAGGCGCGATATCAGCTACATTCCAATATCGGCTGAGCGTGGATAACGATGTCGCTTCGATTGTTCGCCTGTTCAGTGCTATTATTGGCCTGTGGTTCTGTGCTTGGCAGGCAGAGTGGGTTAATCTTGGGTAACCTTTGACCCGAAGATTAAATAACCTCACCTCCTCGCTTTAGATCACTTCGGCGATCCATGTTACCTCTGTAGATGTTTTGTTTACTACACTGACCGTGATGTAGCCGTTCCTACTAGACCATATGCCATGGCCGCCGATGGCTATGACACCACGGAAGACCGATGTCTAGCCACTTGCAGGCGCGATGAGGTAAGCGGTAACCACTAATCGTGACATTTTTTTTTGTTTACTGTTAATTTTGACATCACAGAGGTGCTATGCCGCTGTCTACGGCATGATTGGTGGACGAAAAGTGTTCACATGCGAGTTCTATGAAAAAATCGACTCAAGGAAATCGCCTGTCTATTCACCGTTCGTCAATATTTACATCAAGAGGGCCTCTTGCCCTTTGAAAGGTAAAGAAATTTGTTGGCCAGAGATTGGTCCGCGTTTTCGTAGACAAAAACCGCAAAATTATGGAAAAAAACGCAAACCCCTCAATTCTTTGATTTCAGACGACCACTTCGAATCTGTACTAATGATCGAAGCAGATGACTCCTCCATAAAACGACGGGTGAAGCATGAGAAGCAGGCACACAGGAAGAATCCCTTCGAGGGTTAGGAAACCCACCTAAATGATCTCTTAATAAGTGATGTGATGAGAAGAGCTCTCAATGAACAGATTTTAAAAGGACATGTGACCGTAACACAATCCCGATATCGAACCAGACGTGGCTAGGTTAATTGACACAATCATTCATCCATTAGCGTTATGGCGGAGGTGATCATCAACAGCCTTCCAGCACTTCTTGTTCTCATGTGCAGATGAAAGCGACTGCTTCTTGGTGACAACTTTCGAAAGGACAGGTAGTATGTGACAGGTAGTACACACGCAGATTGGGAACTTTATCCAGAATCCCAGTATTCTTAGTACAACTGTAACACTTGCTCTGAATAGAGCTATCAGAATAAAAATATGTAGAAACTCCATAATTCGAAAGAGTCGAGAATCGAGCAAATCCTACAGATTCTTAGATGTTATCCGAGAGCTCTATTGGTGTGTCTTTATAGTTAAAGTAAGAATTACAGCTTCGGCAGTAGTGACGGTTGCAGTGGTATTTTTCTTTGTTATTTACCATTTCCGGTCAACTCTGTCATCCATTCCTATAGGACCAAGAAATGCGAGCTTATTATGCCTAGAAAACGAGGTTTACAGCTAAATCTTATGCAAAGAATTTCCAGTGAGAACTCCCTTTAAAACAGCAATTTATATTAGGTTTTCAAATTCAGTTTTCCCCAACTTTTAATCACCTTTTGAGGATGTGTCATACAGGATTCAAAAGCTCTAATCTTGCTCTACAAGAGTATTTAATGTTATCTGAAACGATAGTTTGCTCGAAATTTACGCCTGCGAAATGCAATGAATAAGTGAAAAACAGCACAACTGACAGCTACAATACCCGCACTAACTTCGTTAGAAATGAACGTTCAGAACGCGGATTTGCGTTCTTTTGGTTCCAAGGCTATAACGTATCACAATGAAATGATCTACGGACCAAAACAGGTGTCAGGAGTAACAGGGGGCTGAGCTGTCGGCCCTAACAAAATCATCTCCGAATCTCCAATTTGAACCTTGGATTTCTGAAGTTTTTCATTTTGCCCCTATTTTGCCGCTGATCGCGCGCGACAAAGTGCGCGACGAGCTTTGCGACGTCTTGAAAACCGACTAGAATAGGGAAAATTTTGGTAAATTTTCCAAGAACTCGTTACAGTTTCGTGCCTAGTATCTTGTTAAGAGCCTCCGAGAAATCCTAGCGAATTCGAGAATTTTTGGCTTTTAACGACGTGGCACGAATGAGCATACCATAACATTAGCAATAGGGCACCTGAGTGAACTGCAACAACAATTTCGCGACTATTTTTTCTGCTCATTCAGCCCTTCGATCGGGGCTACTGCAGACCTACTGGTTTTTATTTTGTTCTTGTTCAAAATGCGAGCTTTTCGTTGTGCGGTGCGAAAATCTCAATATTGAGCGTGCTTTAGCTCAACAATGAGACGTTTTCTTGCCCTCCCTGAATTAAGTGGGAAGATGTACAACTTGCTCTTTCAAAAAGTATTGGTATCTCTGTCCTAGCTGTCCTCATTTCTTGGCTGGGACTGCCCCATTTTCGTAGGATTTTTCACCAGCTTTAAGAAAACATCTGTGGAAGGCCTGGAAGAGCGCCGGGACAGCTGATACCTGCGCATTCCGAGAGTACTTATGAATGTGCATATCCCTTATCAAAATGGTGGGTTTTGGAGATATTCGATTTCTTGGTCCTCGCAGTGCTGGGCGTTCTGACAGAGGCCACGTGGGTGGTAACATGACACATGCGGGGGTGGGTCTTGAGTTCTATTCCTCACCACGGTAGTCCTTTTGCAAAATGTTCAACTTGAGGAAAACATGCACAAAATACCAGGCAGTTGATAATCGCGGGCAGAATTTAGGTTAAAAAATTCAATATCAAACCGAAATTGAGATAATGTTGTGTGGCGCGCATCGTTACTGGTCGAAATACTCATTGTGCCAGCGTCATATGTAGTTCCCTCATCAAGATGAGCATTTTGCAAAACGACTACCGTGGTGAGGAATTGAACTCGAGACCCACCCCCGCATGTGTCATGTTACCACACATGGCCTCTGTCAGACCGCCCAGCACTGCGAGGACCAAGAAATCGAATATCTCCAAAACCCACCATTTTGATAAGGGACATGCACATTCATAAGTACTTTCGGAATGCGCAAGTATCACCTGTCCCAGCGCTCTTCCAGGCCTGCCACAGATGTTTTCTTAAGGCTGGTGAAAAATCCTACGAAAATGGGGCAGTCCCAGCCAAGAAATGAGGACAGCTAGGACAGAGATACCAATACTTTTTGAAAGAGCAAGTTGTACATCTTCCCACTTAATTCAGGGAGGGCAAGAAAACGTCTCATTGTTGAGCTAAAGCACGCTCAATATTGAGATTTTCGCACCGCACAACGAAAAGCTCGCATTTTGAACAAGAACAAAATAAAAACCAGTAGGTCTGCAGTAGCCCCGATCGAAGGGCTGAATGAGCAGAAAAAATAGTCGCGAAATTGTTGTTGCAGTTCACTCAGGTGCCCTATTGCTAATGTTATGGTATGCTCATTCGTGCCACGTCGTTAAAAGCCAAAAATTCTCGAATTCGCTAGGATTTCTCGGAGGCTCTTAACAAGATACTAGGCACGAAACTGTAACGAGTTCTTGGAAAATTTACCAAAATTTTCCCTATTCTAGTCGGTTTTCAAGACGTCGCAAAGCTCGTCGCGCACTTTGTCGCGCGCGATCAGCGGCAAAATAGGGGCAAAATGAAAAACTTCAGAAATCCAAGGTTCAAATTGGAGATTCGGAGATGATTTTGTTAGGGCCGACAGCTCAGCCCCCTGTTACTCCTGACACCTGTTTTGGTCCGTAGATCATTTCATTGTGATACGTTATAGCCTTGGAACCAAAAGAACGCAAATCCGCGTTCTGAACGTTCATTTCTAACGAAGTTAGTGCGGGTATTGTACCTAACCTGGCATTCAATTTAGGCTCGAAATGTCGTCGAGGCCGCCTGACGACCTGTGCTAAATATGAATGAGGCGTTTTTCTTGAAATGATCAATTATGAGCGATCTTTAAGCTTTAAGAATACATATTTGGTCTCAATGACAGCAAACACTTCGGCAAAACAGATTTCTTTAACGAAGACCTGGGAAATGCTCCGGAGTGATCATATGCCTAGATGGACATCATAAGTACATACCTCTCAAAGCTACCATATAAAAGAGGTATTGAAAGACTTGGAAGACTCCAGTCGCAAAGGCTTGGTCATCCTACTAAATGTTAACGTCGGACCCCACCCTTGCCATTATCACCAAACCTGCCCTCCAACAGTTCCATTAATGAATTCCATCCGCGCTCATATTCTACAGAGCGTGCAGGTTCAAACACTACTGGATGCTTCCTGGTTTCTGTTGCATGCAAGGAGAAATTGGTAGTTTCCCTCGAATTTGCATATTTCTTCTTAGGCCTAAAAGTCAAGTAATTCAATAGTTCTGTGAAATGCGTTGATGATGGGATTGTAGAGGAAGGAAGGAGCCTTCAGATGGTGTACCGCATGTTACGAAAAAATGGCAATGGGGTGGAAAAAATCGAAACTGAAAAAAACACAAGGTCTTATGTTAACACCTAATAGTAGATGCGTCCATCAGTCACGCGGAAGACCCACGCATTTGTTCGCGGAGAATTTTTCATAGGAATCCCTCAATGCGGAACGTACAGTGGCGGCCACATATTTAGCACGGTGCCAATTTTTTTCCCATTCGATTGCTTATCCTAAGGCTGAGATATAGAGAAAATTCTAGGGTCCAAAATCGTGGGTGGGCTAAATATGTGGCCGCCACTGCATATGGTGCGTCCCGTGTGGGACAACAGTTGAATATTCCTCTACAACTCGGACATATTCTGCGCTAATTGAAAGACATTACAGAATTATCATTATGACGCGTCGTAATGAGATGCGTTAAAACCGATGCACTAATATGTTTGAAGAAAAAAACTTCCCCGCTAACTAATACATTGACCATTTCCGCGTTTTCTCTACTTCCTCTCAGGCTGTTGTGGCTGGTGGAACGCACAATATAATAAATGATGAAAATAACATGAATAGTTGCGAACACGTGCGCGCATCTCGTTTTCATCCGTGCTGGGTTTTGGGTACGGCTGATATCACAGTCGCATGCGCGACGGACGCACGTATCTAGTATAAATTGCCCCAAACTACTCATTGGCTCTCGATGGAGCCGTACCTCTATTCGGACTATACACTGGACTCACACCGTCCAAATAGAATGTTCCTATGAGGGTTAAACAAGTTGAGCTCACGTCAACGGTTGCCAGCTCATCACAACTCAATAGAAACTTCATTTCTCTTACTTCTGTTCGAATGCATTTTATAAGCAACAATGGCATTA